>JAVTVY010048056.1:0-22444 GCA_036873755.1 Hanleya hanleyi
GGGGCCATGTTGGCCCACCCAGGCCTGGTAGGGTTAACTGGATTCCAATGTTGATTTTGAAGTTAGCGCTTGCCGCTAGGCTAATGGTAAAGAGGGCATGGTGTATAGAATATTTTAAAAGGTATAAAAGTCGAAGTTTCCATGTATATGGCTCTATATATAAGCAGGATATTCAGCCAACCTTAATAGAGATCCAGTTGTTGGTACTGGCAATATATATAGCATTTGTTATAATTTTAGTTATATCGTGCTTCACCGTTTGATTTTATCGAATTATGCATAAATACCTTAATAGATTTAGTGTACATGTTGAATGTGGTGTAACATCACGTTCAGCAATATATTCAACATTGAATGTCGAATGTCGAACGTCGAACTTATTGCTAACTTCTGCACGCTTTTAAAGTCCCCGGCCGCGTTGCGGCGGGGGACAAAAAGACTTTACGGTGAAGATACATGTACTTATTAAAATATGCATCAGCGGAACAGACTTTACAGATCTCGTTTTGCTCTCGTCGGACATGATCCGGTTCTGGGTTATGAAGATCCCATTTTTCAACACTGTGGCAGTCGCGTCCTTTCCAGTGAAGTCGACGTTCGTTATTATTTTCATCTGTTCGTGTACTGCATGGAATATATTTTCAGAGGAGGTATGTGTCGAAGTAGTGTTTACGTTTTTGTCGTTCTGTGAGAAGAAAAAAGCAGCACCGTGTCCTGTCCAGAAAGAGAGAGATTATGGGCGACCCCTGGAATATCAATACAGAAAATCAATACGAATGCTAGTGCAGTTGTAGGATTTAAAAACTTCCGATCACTCTACCGGAAACCAAACGTATCCAGCAAAAATATGGGGAAAGGTAACGAACTAAATATCTGGAGTCGGTAGGAGAGAAAGAGGAGAATATGTATCTCATAGGGCTTGGCCATCTGTATAGCTGGCCTATCTCAAGCGCACCCGATCGTGTGTTGGCTGTTGAGTGAATATATAAACGAATTCTGAGGTTAAAAAGCCTCATAAAGATATGGATGATGTTAAGTTACATAATTATACGATGTAACAGTTGTGGTATGTGTATTGCCGTGTGGTTACATAATTATACGATGTAACAGTTGTGGTATGTGTATTGCCGTGTGGTTACATAATTATACGATGTAACAGTTGTGGTATGTGTATTGCCGTGTGGTTACATAATTATACGATGTAACAGTTGTGGTATGTGTATTGCCGTGTGGTTAAACTTTGGAAATCAATCAATGGTTCATATTGAATTACAAGTTTAGAGAGTGTTTCGAACACTGGATGCTTGCATGGCCTAAAGTGGACCGCCTCCGGCCACTGGCAGTTTCCTGAGGTAAAATCTTACAAGTTACATGTGTTTCGCGTTGGTAGAGATATCACGCAACGGGTCTTTGACATTCTCAGCTTCCTTTAATTGTACTATTGTGTGAATAAATTAAACCCACGTAGAGCATGTTGATATGTATAACTGTTAACGCTGCTAGTACGTTTTGATTGGATAAGTATTCAGGTGAAATAGTTTGTTTATTTGAAGTCTCAGTAAGGTTTAATGTGTGGCCCATGTGGAAAACTAATTTAGGGAGCATTACCTTATTCTCCTGCAATGAACGAGTTCATCTTAAATTTGGCGCCGCCTATGTTATCGCTGTACCGCTTATGCTAACGTGGGACAACCTGTGTTAATGTGGTACCGCCTGTGTTGCAGTGGTACCGCCTGCGTTAATCCTACCTCGCCTGTATGGCTTTTTGTGATCTGTCCAGGCCTGGCGAGGGCCATTTCGCTCTCATAAATATATTTCCTTCTCATTTGATTATGTGTTTCTTCGCAAACAGTGCATGATAAATTTGTGAATAATAATCTGATATGAAATAAAATAGTTTTGCTCAATTTTCCGAGCGGAAAAGCAGAAATTTTTAAGATAAATAAAGAAAATTTAACTTTTCTGATACCACTCAAAACCCCAAATATTGTTCTTACCCCTGAGGCTAAGGCTCTTAAACTATGATATGTCGTAGGGTCTACCAGAAAACGTAAAAAAAACAATCCAAGATGGCCGCTTTGAAAATGCATTTTTAAGCTGATTTTTTTTGTCTGGTTTTACCTTTTCATTTTTCAACATCCTCATAGTATATATAGTCTACGAATTTAACCCTACCTGGCCTGGGGTGGGGGGGGGGGCCATTATGGCCCCCCCTACCAAACTTTCTGCACTATCTCCGGAACGGCAAAAAATGGAGAGCTGAAACTCCGTGACTTTATCATTTGTCTTATTGGGGTCATTTTGAGCCTATTTTCTTAACCCCCCGAGCAGAGGATCATGGGAAAATTCAACATGGCGGCCACGTGGTGTACCAGAAAAGTGATTTTTTGTCATATTGCTTCAAAATTTCTGCTTTTCCGCAATGAAAAGTGGGCAAAAACTATTTTATTTCATATCACATTAATATTTGTTAATTTTTCATGCAGTTTTTGTGGAGAAATTGCAAAAATAAGAAATTCGGAAAATCTGGCAAAAAAATCGACCAAAAAATGCCGTTTTTCAAAATGGCGTCACTGTGACGTCATCAAAGCGGCCATCTTGGATTTTTTTACATTTTCTGGTAGAGCTTGACCCAAGGGTATAGTGTAATAAGTTTCAGCTCCCTAGCTCAAGGGGTAAGAAAAATAAGTAGGGGGGACCATTTCGGCCCCCCCCCAGGCCTGGACAGGTCCCAAAAAGCCCAGGCCAGATAGGGTTAAAGCCGCATTTTCCAAGAAGGTAACTCTTGATGCCCGTGATGATTTTTGACATATTCCTGGTTATCTCCCCTGATTCGAACATTTACATATTAAATCTATAATGAGGCCGCGTGCAGGTCGAGTGCACTATGGTTCCGGTCTCTAGTTGGCATGTATTCCTCCGCGGTGATGCGGTCTGCCTCCGCGGAGAAAAAGTAGTGCCCAGACTTCAAAAACGCTGCATGGTCCGATTGGGTCGTATGAGGTATCAATGTGAAGCATTCGTGAAGGCGCATCTGATGGGCTGGGTGTGGGGTTGAAATATCGTCATTCTGCGCATGCGCGGTAGACAAAGGGTATGGAAATAGACGTTTTGGGGTCTAGGTGGGCCACTTGTGGTCCTATGGAGTCGTATGAGCTATCAATGTGAAGCATTCGTGAAGGTGCATCTGATGGGCTGGGGGTGGGGTTGGAATATCGTCATTCTGTGCATGCGCAGTAGACAAAGTGTATGAAAATAGACGTTTTGTGATCTAGGGGAGCCCCTAATGGGCCGATGGAGTCGTATGAGGTATCAATGTGAAGCATATGTGACGGGGCATCCGACAGGGTGGGTGTGGAGTTGGAATATCGTCATTCTGCGCATGCGCTGTAGACAAAAGGTATGGAAATAGACGTTTTGGGATCTAGATGAGCCCCTAATGGGCCGATGGAGTCGTGTGAGGTATCAATGTGAAGCATATGTGAGGGGGCATCCGCCGGGACTAGTGTCTCGGCCGTTGTCAACATTCTGCGCATGCGCAAACAGGGAATTGTGGGAAAAGGGTATGGAAATAGACGTTTTGGGGTCTTGGTGGGCCACTATTGGTCCTATGGAGTCGTGTGAGGTATCAATGTGAAGCATTCGTGTAGGAGCATCCGACGGGGTGGGTGAGACGTGGAACTGACGTAATTTTGCGCATGCGCAGTAGACAAGGGTATGGAAATAGACATTTTGGGGCCGACATGGACCACTATTGGTCCGATGGAGTCGTTTTGGGGTCTAGGTGGGTCCCTAGTGGTCCGCTGGAGTCGAGTGAGGTATCAATGTAAAGCAGTCGTGAGGGAGCATCCGCCTGGACTAGTGTGTCATCCGTGTTTAATATTCTGCGCATGCGCAGACAGGAAATTGTGGGAAAAGGGCATTGGAAGGAACGTTTTGGGATCGACATGGGCCACCCGTGGTCTGATGGAGTCGATTGAGATATCGTTGTGAAGCAGTCGTGAGAGAGCATCCGACTGGGTGAATGTGACGTAAGCCTGATGTCATTCTACGCATGCGCAGTAGACAAGGGTATGGAAATAGACATTTTGGGGCCGACATGGACCACTATTGGTCCGATGGAGTCGTATGAGGTCTTATTTTGAAGCTCTCGTGAAGGAGCTCTCATGATTCGTCCGTGTTCAATAGTCTGCGCATGCGCAGTCTGGTCGTAGTATAGAAATATACACATGGGAGTGTGTTTGGGGTACTAAACCCCATATGGGTCCATGGTTGTGGTTTGGTGGTGTGGGTTCTGCGCAAGTGTGTGTGATGTCACTTCGGGTTTCACTAAAACTACCTCCGAACACAGAAGAGTTCCAATATTTCCTTAGACCTTATGCATGTACTTTCAACATCCGGGTTTCCCACCGCATGTATGGAATGCATGTACTGTAAAATCCGCCATCTCTTCAACATCCGGGACCTTTTCAACATCCGGGTACTCTTCAACATCCGGGATTTCCTCCCGGCCCGGCCGCACGCCTGCGCGGGTTTTCCCCAGCTGCACACCTGCGCGGAACGCGGTGATGCGCGGGAAATACTTCCAGGGTTTAGTAGTCCCGAGACTTCGAATACGCAGAGGGGCTAATAAAATGTGTAATACGCAATGTTGTTGTTGTTGCTCTCTTTTTGGACTAACCGATCAGAATAATACTTATCACGGACTACACCCCGTAGAGCCACGTATAGGCGCGCATGTGTGACAGGGTCTATAAAACACGGCCCTCTGGATCCCACACCCCCATTCCTATTGTTGCAGAGCCATGACGGAGACCTATCCCTATACGACTAGCATTTTACAGCATGTGACCGTGTTTAATTCACTCACGGGTCACCGAGTAGTGGTTCGATCCATGTTAGCAGATGGCAACGACGACGAGGGGCGACGCCAGATCCTGAAAGAGTTCACAGAAGCGGTCCTCGACAGAGTGGACTCGATGGAGGGGTGTGCTATTACCCACCACTACTGGACTACTGACTGCCATCCTTGATGCCCGGGCTATGGACCACGAGCGCTCACGCCGGAACCAGCGACGGCTCGTTGGCCTCGTCATGGTTTTTGCCCTATTGACCATGACGCTGTGGGAATGACAGCGACAGAAAAAGAACGGCTCTTTAGAGCCTCCACAGATGCGCTTATGTGTAACGGATATATACGAGGATCAGTCACAGTGTGCGTCATTCACCGTTCATCATTGGGTCAACCATGTCACCGAGGGACCTGACCATAAATACGAGAGACAGTCAAAGTATGTGTCATTCTCTGTTCGTCATTGGGTCAACCATGTCATCAGTTCTACGAGCCATCCTTCCCCTTACACCCCGGGTGGGGTTACACGTCTATGAAGATAAAGTCATCACCGTTGAAGACCGTGGAGATGTTTGCTGGTCGCGCGCTGAGACCGTATCGAATACGGTTACGCTACACCGTGACGGCTGGACCAAATTTAAACTGGTGTTGAGCGGTGAGCTCGACGGAAACCTCATCCACATAGACAATGCCATATACGTACACCGTGGACCTTTCTTCCCACGCCTGGGCCGTTACCAAGACCCTACGCGAGGCTTCACCCTAGATCCCGATCTGTGGACAGCCTTCGAGAAAGTGGTGCCTATTGTGGACCAGCTGTTTACACCGGACGAGCGGTCAGCTGCTCAGTTGGAGTGGGCTCATGCCGTGAGTGAAGCGGCAGCAGAACCCAATGAACAAATTTCTAGCAATGAACCAGACGACGATGCCATTGATTATCCGGCTAGACTCAGTCAATCCAGTGACAATTGCATCCATACAACGCAGGCCGGTACGGCATCGGAACCCAAATGAAAGCACCCAGAAAGGAAGTGTGACCCCAGCGCCAGATATTCACAGATAATTTGGGGTGTACGTTTCATGTTGCAAACCCATAATGCACCATGTTCTGACGTCCTAAACTTTTCATCCCTATAAATACGAGAGACAGTCAAATCTTGTACCATTCACGTACTGGCCATGTTGGAGCATATAATACGGGCGTTTCTCAGCTTGACACCCGAGGTCTTCCTGCACGTCTATGCGGATACGGTCGATATCATGGTGGAGGTGGGAGACATCTGTGATGCGGAACCTACACAACCGTGCCCGGCTCACATTCGTCTGTCCCGGGAGGGCTGGATCAAATTCAAACGGGTGTTGTCTGGTGAACTGGACGGCGACCTCATCCACTTGTGTCACGATGTGTACGTCCGACGCGGCCCCTTCTTTGCTCAATTGGCTCGACTAGATGGGGGTACAGTGCATTTTACCCTTCACCCAGTTCTATGGACTGCATTGGAAGATGCCGTGGCAGATGTGAATCATGTGCTTACGGAGGAAGAGTGGTCAGCAGACAAGTTGGACTGGTCATTTACCATGGACAATGTGAATCCCAATGAACAAATTTCTACCAATGAACCAGACGACGATGCCATTGATTATCCGGCTAGATTCAGTCAACCTAACATATATACAACGGTGGTAAAACCCGAACATCAGACTTCGGTATAAATAAACCATACTCCCCGGGTTACCATTATCATTTTGTCACCATGAAGCGCTGGGAGAAGGTATTGGATAACTTATACTACAGTCCCGACAGTCCGGCGGCCTATAGTGTGCGTGGGTGGTGCCCATCCGGACGACAACGGGGGCGAATCTCATAGCGGCGTTAAGGATATCTTCAGACCGGGCGCAAACCCTTGTATTTGCAAACCGACGAAGGCACGAAATTCCTCAACATACCGTTCCAAGCCTTTCTTAAGAAATAGATGGCCTTCTCCTTTCACACCTACAACGAGACCAAGGCTTCTGTTGTGGAAAGGTTCAACAGGACATTCAAAGGCCGCATGTATAAATATTTCACCTATAAGAATACAAGGCGGTACATCGATGTTCTCCCGAAACTTGCCAGTGGTTACAATCGAGCCTATCACCGGAGTATACAGAGAGCTCCCATTACCGTGACCCAACGCAATGAAGCCCAAGTCCCTCGTGTCTTGTACCCCATACAATCGCAGCGAACACCGAAGAAGGAGTTCAAGGTCGGGGACCATGTACGGATCAGTAAAGTCGAGGACAAGTTCGAGAAAAGTTATTTGCCCAACTGGAGCGATAAGCACTTCCTCATTAAACGGCGCCTACCCCGACAGCAGCGAGTCTACGACCTGGAAGATCTTCAAGGGGAACCGTTGCTAGGAACGTTTTACGAGCTGGAATTACAACCTGTCGTAAAAACAAAGCAAGATTACACAGTGGAACGCATCCTAAAAACCGATCGTCGACGTGGCATCCAATTTCATTTCGTCAAATGGCAAGGCTGGCCCAGTTCCTTCAATTCGTGGGTTGCGGCCAACCAGGTGAAACGACCATAAACCAGACACCACCGCCATCATCCTTCATTCCACGTTCGACCATGAACACAGTGCAATCGTCTCTGAATACAGCGTCGCCCAAAACGCGCAAAGCACAAGTGGGCTTTGTAGTGATATTGATAACCCTGCTGAGTGTGTTGTACGGAGGTGTGTTTTACGACGTAGCCTATCTCAGCACTCTACTCATCCCACCAAAGACACCAGCCGTGAGTGGCAGTCAAACCAGTCTACAGATAGCACCAGTCAATCCTGTGACCGAAACGAGCCCAGTCATCACCACCACCACATCACGTGTACAATGAACACCTACACCGAGTCCACATCTACACCAATTGCACCCACTACGTCTGAAAATCCACCGGATTTCATCACGCACAGTGAACGCCCATCGACAACGGTACCAAAGCTCGACGCACCGACGACCCCAGTTCACTCGTACCAAATTTACAAGAGTGGATTACCCCGACAGCGGATACACCTCCAACCATGGACCCTCGGTGGCAACATCCCTTCACCTGCGTCATCGCTGGACCGACGGGTTCCGGCAAAACGTACTTCGTCAGGAAGCTCCTCGAACACGCCGACAGCATGATTACTCCACCCATTGCCCGAGTCGTGTGGTGTTACGGAGAATGGCAGGCGGCGTATGCAGCAATGCCCCACATCACGTTCGTGGAAGGGCTACCCAACCTGGCCGATTTGGAACCGGACACCTTGGTGGTTCTGGATGACCTGATGTCGGAGATGGATGCGCGGGTCGCCCAACTCTTTACCAAAGGCAGACATCATCGACGTCTCAGCATCATCTACATTGTGCAGAATCTGTTCAGTAAAAGCAAAGAACATCGGAACATCAGCTTAAATGTCCACTACCTGGTGGTCTTCAAAAACTCGAGAGATACCACTGCACCTAACGAGACAGATGTACCCTGGACGCACTGCGTTTGCGTTGGAAGCCTTTAAAGATGCGACAACCCCTCAGCACGGGTATATGCTCTTCGACCTGAAGCAACCACCCCCGACCACCGTCGACTACGGACCGGTATCTTTCCCGGAGAGATCCACCACGTGTACATGCAAAAATAATGTAAACACACCCACAGTGGTTCCTCCCAGCTGGGGTTTGTGTTTGACGTTGGGGATAATAAAAGAATTAATACAACATCATGGTTGACTTTTGTCTCTGTTCAATATTCACGAAATAGGTAGATAAAAATGGCCGAGGTGTGGGTTCTAGCATTAGTTGTACATGATCGAGTACGGAAGCACGCTCCGACGCTCCGTGTATTGAAGACGGCCCCACCCGAGTTGGTACGAATCATTGTACGCGGCGCAGACCCTGCTCTCGTGTGCTGTCTGTGTGAGATTGGACTCAATATCTTAAAAGGCAACGTACCACTGACTCCGGCTCAGAAGGCGAAGTTGGCCAAGCATAAGACAGGTCTGCGAACCTTAGTCCAGAAGCGAGTCTCTCAAACACAAAAGAAAAAGGTGTTACAGAAAGGCGGCTTTCTCGGGGCCATTTTAGCACCGTTGGCTGCTTCCGTGTTGGGTCCAGTATTGGGTGGACTGTTCGGCCGACAATGAACCACACGAAAAAAATGGTCCTCGTCGAACCTCGGCTCCTTCAAAACCTCCAATCACCGTACCCCGTACCCTCTACGGTGAAGACGATAAACACACTCGATGAAGAGATGCGTCAGATCTTACAACGACCGGGGTTAAGCGACAGTGAGAAAGTACAACAGTACAATGAAACGCTTCAACGGTACA
Source organism: Hanleya hanleyi (assembly GCA_036873755.1). Taxonomy (NCBI): domain Eukaryota; kingdom Metazoa; phylum Mollusca; class Polyplacophora; order Lepidopleurida; family Hanleyidae; genus Hanleya; species Hanleya hanleyi. Next base: position 9,202 of record JAVTVY010048056.1, read on the forward strand.
TGACGTTCATGTATAAAACCCTCCCTACCCCAGCAGCACCACCACCACCACCACCGCGCGACACACCACCGATCTCAGCACCGCTCCAACAGCCGCCATTACCAGGGGTACCACCCACAGCCCCACAGTGGGTCGAAGACGAAGTCCTGAAGAGTGTACCTGCATCGTTCAAGAAACAAGCTGGCCTGGTATTACAACGGATGCAACAGAATCCTAATATGACTTGGAATGATAAAGGTGAACTACTGGTACAGAATCAGGTGGTCCCCGGTACCGACATGACGGATTTAGTGAATGACCTGATGCGTCAACGCAGGTCGCCACGAATCCTCGAGGATGGGAGACATACATGTACCACAGGAATTGGTGGGGAACCCTGAGCGCTGGGCCTGGATGCAGCGTGAATCGCCGGTGCACGCACAACGACAGACTCCACAACATTCTTGGGAAGCCGAGTGGGAACCGGAGTCACCCCCAAAACACCACCACGGCGGGCACCTACTTTTTCACCCCTTTTACCACGCCACCCCCTGCAGCCATCAAGATTCAAGTCACCGCGACTAGCGCCCAAGGGCTGGAAGAAGTATTAAAACCAACAGCAGCATCAGGAAAGCTCAGTCGTCATGTTTTACCTCACCCTATCCAGTAACAGCTCGGTTAATGTGTTTCCTGACGACACCTTGACCAAGTACGTGACCCAGTTACCGCAACCGTTGCATTTACCTGGACGCTGGGAATGTGAACTCGTGGATATCCAATACCCTTACTCGTGGTACAACGTGCGAGGTGGTGATGTGTGGTACGAGGTGATCTACGAAAGACAAGAAACCCGACTCACCCTACCCGAAGGTCAATACGATACCCCCAAGGAGTTCATGGGTGGGCTGAGAAGTCTGATGCATTATAATTCTCTATGGAACGTCACGAATACTTCACAACCCATAAAAACTTTCCCCTTCAAAAATCATGTGGACTTCGATTACAACGCACACAACGGCAAGGCCTATCTCGCTCTCAGCCCCAACGTGAGTGTCGAAATCAGTCCTACCCTACAGCAAATGCTGGGTCTCGATCTACCGGGGTACACTGGCCCCACCGGCGAGACAGGCCACATCCCGATGGACATGCGTGGTGGTATGTATGGCCTGTACATCTACTCAGACGTGGTCGATGCACACATTGTCGGAGACAGCAACGTACCTCTACTACGCGTCTGCCCGGTGAAATGCAAGTGTGGAGCTCAAGTCAGCCACAGTTTCAGGCACATCGTTTATCTACCGGTCAGTCAGACCGATATTAGCTCCATCTTCATCGATATAAGAGACGACACCGGTCAACCGATTGCATTCGAGCGTGGGAAAGTGGTGCTGACATTTCATTTCCGTCAAGTCCGAGCGGTTCACTTTGTATAATGGAGGTGCCTTACGAGTGCGATGCACGCAGCTATATCGACTATTATGCCCAACAGGTCGGGGGTAGCTTTCCGGTCTTTGCAGGTACACGCATGCAACGAGGACATGGGCTGGGGAACATCCTCGAGAGTATCGTCAAAACGTTCCTCCCCTTGGTGACGCGTGGGGTCAAAGCGATCGGCAAACAAGCGGTACGCAGTGGACTGCAAGTCGCGGGTGATGTCTTGGGCGGTGCGGCACCCAAAGAAGCACTGAAACGCCGAGCCAAAGAAGCAGGAGGTGTCTTGGTCGCCAAAGCACAACGCACCGTAGGGAATACAATACCTGCACCACCGAGACCACGCACCAGTCGACGACCGACCCAGCGACGACGCACATCGAAAATCCAGGATATCTTTTCTTAAACACGCCTTTCATCCACGCCGAGTCGTGTCCTTCTACCAACAGTGAATTTGATTTATGGATCGTCCCATCTACTCAGACCAGTGCCGAAGAGGGTCAATGGGTGGAACATCTTCCCCTTTCCAGCATTGCAGCCACAGGCCCCATTGAATTCACCATCACCAACGCAGATACGACCTACCTGGATTTAGCACATACGTACCTATATGTGAAAGCTAAAATCACCAATAAAGATGGGTCTGTCCTCAAAGCAGATGCACCCGTGGGTCCAGTGAATCTCCGGCTTCATTCGCTATTCCAGCAAGGGGATATAGCCCTCAGTGATAAACTGATGAGCGCCTCAACAAACACGTACCCGTACCGAGCCTACATCGAAACACTGTTATCCTACGAGCGTGACGCTAAAAAGTCGTATTTGAGAGCCCCGTTGTTCTACCGAGATACCCCAGGCAAGATGGAATCGAGTTCCGAAAATGACGGCTATACGGAGAGAGTGGATTTCACAGCAGAGAGTCACTCGGTCGATATGATGGGACGTCTGCATGCGGACTTATTCATGCAGGACCGATACCTCTTGAATGGAGTACCTGTCAAAATACGACTAGTGCGCGCAACGCCTGCGTTTGCCTTGATGGCCCCGAATGAGGACCTCGAGTATAACATTGTCATCCAAGTGGCCAGTCTGTTTGTACGCAAAATGAAACCGAGCCCAGGTATAAAGTTGGGGTACATCAGAGCCTTGGAGAAAAAATCAGCGCAGTACCCGATTCGACGAGTACAGACCAAGGTCTTTTCCGTCATGATTGTCAGTCAAGAAAACTTGTTCCTGGGAGATTTGCCCAAGTGTTTAACCCTAGCCTGTGTGGAGAACGTCAGTTATAATGGGGCTATTTCGAGGAATCTGTTCAACCTAAAAGCGTTCAACATCAATTTCGTGGCCCTGCATGTGGATGGCCAACAGGTACCGGCACGGCCGTTACAACTTGACTTCGGAACGGCCAATTACATTCGAAGCTATCTGAATCTCTTCACAGCAACTGGCCAAATCAACCAAGACGAGGGAAATATGATCAGTCGAGAGGACTACACGAACGGATACACATTGTTCTGTTTCGATCTGACCCCCACCTTAGACAACGATCATCAACTGGGTCTCGTCAAGAAAGGCAACCTACGCTTGGAACTGCATTTCGGGACACCTTTACCGAAAACCATCAATGTGATTTCCTACGCTGAGTTTGACAACATTATTCAAATCGATAAAGCCGTAACGTCCTGTGGGACTTTGCCACCTGACATGGATACAGACCAGATAACCACCGTGCTGGAGAATGACCCAGGGACACGTATGGTCTTTCAAGGGATGTTAGCCCGAGATGTGTTCCCATTAGACCGTGTGTATCCTGCTGCTTACGTCCTGAATACAGACCCGATGGATCGGCCTGGTCAACACTGGGTGGCCGTGTACTTGACAGAAGAGCAGGGCGAATACTTTGACCCGTACGGCCTACCACCCCTCCATCCCGATTTAACAGACTTCATGAATCAAGGCATAGAGACGTGGTGTTGGAATACTAAAACGTTGCAAAGCCTGACCAGTAGTGTGTGCGGACAATATTGCTTGTTTTACCTGTACAATCGATGTCGGGGACATTCCATGCAGACGATCGTCCACATCTTTGACGAGTACCCCAAGGCAGAGGACCGAGATGTACTCGTATATGACTGTGCTGCCGTTCATTTCAATGTACAAGTCCCGTTCTGGGCTTAAGTGTTTTCACGTAAAGCCCCACTGTTCTGGGCTTCAGTTTTTTTCACGTGGTTGTTCTCACGTTGTTGTTGTTCACTGAATAAGAAATGAGATCTCAATACCCTGTCTTGTGTGTGTTTCTGTGTGAGCATGAATGCCCAATGTGGGACATGTGGAGATTCAGTCAATGAATGGGTTGAGAAAAGTAGCCAATCAGTGGCCTAGGATGGGGCCGAATGTAACCCATGAATGTCCAGAAAACAATGCAAGAGCACTGCAGTAAAATAGAGAGCCAATGAAATCAGCCCACAGACCAAGTACATGTTTTGGTCTAGGTTAAGAGTGGGCATTCCAGCGCAAAAATTTTGACGAGGAGTTACAAGTTACAAGAGCAACAGGTGGAGTGAAAAAAACTATAGAGGTTCGAGGTGTGGGTAAAGATCAGGCAGACGGCGAGTGGAGACTCGTCCAACACATAGATTAAGTTTATTACTATAAGTTCCATGGTTTCATGTATTTTTTTGTGCCAATACGGTTCTGTGGAAAACTGAGGGTTCCCCCACTGGCCATTTCACACAGGTAAATAGATGGTAATATTGTCGGAGACCCACCCTCTATACATGGATGCTTCGGAAGAATGGATAAAGGCTAGGCCTGGAGAGGGCCGGATATTGCACCACGCAGGCGTGCGGCCGGATAGCCCGCGCAGGCGTGCAGCTGGGGAAAACCCGCGCAGGCGTGCGGCCGGGCCGGGAGGAAAGCCCGGATGTTGAAGAGTACCCGGATGTTGAAAAGGTCCCGGATGTTGAAGAGATCCCGGATGTTGAAGAGGTGGCGGATTTTACAGAACATGCATTCCATACATGCGGTGGGAAACCCGGAGGTTGAAAGTACATGCATAAGGTCTAAGAAAAAATTGGAACTCTTCTGTGTTCGGAAGTGGTTTTAGCGAAACTCGAAGTGACGTCATACACACTTGCGCAGAACCCACACCACCAAACCACAACCATGGACCCATATGGGATTTAGTACCCCAAACACACTCCCATGTGTATATTTCTATACTTACGACTGCGCATGCGCATACTATTGAATACGGATGAACCATGAGTCCAGTCGGATGCTCCTTCACGAGAGCTTCAAAATAAGACCTCATACGACTCCATCGGACCAATAGTGGCCCATGTCGGCCCCAAAATGTCTATTTCCATACGCTTGGTCTACTGCGCATGCGTAGAATGCCGACAGTTTTACGTCACATCCACGCAGGCGGATGCTCCCTCACGACTGCTTCACAATGTTACCTCACTCGACTCCATCAGACCACGAGTGGCCCATGTCGATCCCAAAACGTTCCTTCCAATGCTCTTTTCCCACAATTCCCTGTCCGCGCATGCGCAGAATATTGAACACGGACAATACACTAGTCCAGGCCGATGCTCCCTCACGACTGCTTTACATTGATACCTCACTCGACCCCATCGGACCACCAGTGGCCCACCTAGACCCAAAACGTCTATTTCCACACCCTTTGTCTACCGCGCATGCGCAGAATGACGATATTTCAACCCCACACCCAGCCCATCAGATGCGCCTTCACAAATGCTTCACATTGATACCTCATACGACCCAATCGGACCATGCAGCGTATTTGAAGTCTGGGGACTATTTTTTTCTCCGCGGAGGCAGACCGCATCACCGCCAGAGCGCATCACCGCGGAGGAATACATGCCAACTAGAGACCGGAACTATAGTGCACTTTACCTCCACGCGGCCTCATAGATTTAATAAGCAAATGTTCGAATCAGGGGAGATAACCAGGAATATGTCAAAAATCATCACGGGCATCAGAGTTACCTCCCTGGAAAATGCGGCTTTAAATCCGTAGACTATACTACTTATATTATGATTTATCCTTTTAATTTGGTGCTAATGTTATTATATGAATTAGGCCTTTGGATTATGGACGCGGAAATTCTTTAATGAACGACGGCTGAATATTGACAGACGGACTAGACGCTTGTATTACAAATTTATTCGTTTTATTTTTTCAAAAATAACTGCATAGTAAATTGGGAATAATTATCTGATGTGAAATAAAATAATTTTCAGTACTTTTTATATGCTCAACATGACCCCAATATGACAGGTTATCAAGTCACGAAGTGCCGACTCTTAATTGTTTGTGTCGTTTTGCAGATAGTTTATTAAGTTTGGTATGTGGGGCCACAATACTACCCCTAGGCCTGATACGGTTAGAGTAAATTAAATATATGAAAACGATACACAAATATCAAAATGTTAACAAATGTTATATATTCTTATTGCGCAAGTCATCCACGATGTTAAAACAAACAGTGTAGCCCGGAACGTCCGTCCCCAAATAAAGTTGTTTATGCTTCCTGATTCAGCAATCCTATATTATATATGGCGGAATATTATAGAACCTTTGCTATTCCAGATGTAATGTGACTATACATTGCGTTTGGAATGTTTTTTTTTCTCTAGAGAGATTAGCCTGACTGTGTACCGTCTTATAGTCGTCAAAAGGATAATATTATACTCAGCCTCCACTTACGGTATTAGACAGGTGCAAGACAATTTTTCACCGATTGGTAGACTTTTTTTATTTCTGCGAAAATCTCAATAACATTACGCGCGTTGTTCAATAGTTTTATGATGTTTGCACTCTACCAATACCGAGGTATCCGATAAAAGCCTTATCAGCCAGCCTGTTTGATAAATCGTAGTACGTCCCCAAAGGATAGTTTGTGAGAGTAACCAGGATTGATGATATATTTAAGAAATATCGATTATTCTATCCCAAATGTCTAGAGTCTCTCGTACACTCAGACTTAACTATTTAACCATGCCAAACATGATTGTGTCGGTAACATCGCCCTCTGGAGACAATTTGAATGTCTGGAAAAACGAACATTTAGAGAATAAACATTTTACATATATTCGCCTTTAATGAGATGAAACGTTCAGTGACCTACATGATGCAACCATTATAGGGACCATTATAAATATATCCTTGTCGCAAATGTTCAACATTTCGTAAATTATTAGTTGAATTGTCATCAATAATAATTAATGCACTAAGGGGCAGCCAAAGAGAAAGAAACGTTTAATGTCCCATTGAAGTATTGTCCTCATCACTGATTATGATTATCGTTTACAAAAGCTACTCTTTTGCTAAACATTTTGACTAGAAATGAATGTCTCTGTATATCACGAGATACAAGTGTGTAACATTATAATTAGATTAGACTAGCTAGAGTGCATTGGCCTCCATCTCTCTGCTTATAGCACATGTTTTGATGTAGGCACGCAGCACAATGGGGATCGCCAGCCACACTAGGCGGCGCTGGTGCTCCAAGAGGTAACGAAGACGTGACGTCAAAAAAGAACAATTGTAACGTTGTTACATTATGACGTTGCCTTTGTGACGTCCAGAAAAACGACATGGGCATGCGTCATTTACCTCTTGGTACACGTAGCCGCTCAGTTCGGGCTGGCGAACCCCTAGTCCGGTACTCAGCTCCCACAATGCTTTGGCGTAGTAGGGTGGCCCTCCGCAGTTTCGTAGTAATTTCATAATACGATAGACTGCCCTTGTTCTGCTACATCATAATTCTTCTTGTCTTCTTAATAGCTTATATCTATAATGCCATCCTATTCAGCATTATCAACGCTGCAAACGAGTACGTACAAATCGAGTGCTGGCTTCGTCTACACGCTGATCGGGATCATGGAGTAAAGTTTGTCCTGCCTCAGTTACGCCCCTTGGGTGTGCCTAAAAATCGGGACTCATTTACGGGAAGAAAATCTGACAAAAAACGGTTAGGTTGACACCCCTTCTTTTTGCCTTTTTAAGTTGAGACCGGACCAGGGAACGTGAGTAAGAAGTTTAATTGAAATCGCTCTTACAGATTTTTCTGGAAATTGAGCCGAATTTGACCATTTTTCGACATTTTTAAGGGGTTAAAATGAAGCAAGCATGGAGGAGAATGTTCGAGTTAAATTTTTCTATAACATAGCAGTGTTATATCTTAAAATAATAGTTTCATCACGCCCTTTCAGAAAATATATACATATAAGTGATTTGGGTTGAAGGTTTTGCGACAACTGGTGGCCGAAAAACGGACCCATAGTCTATTCCATGCCGAATAAAAGAATCTCCGGAGGGCACCCTTTAAGGCATAATAGTGGAGTCTATGCATTATCTTAATGTAGACTCCGTTACGGAGCGGAGATGTATCATTACGCCAGATTGTTTAATTTGACTGCCTAGTTATACCTGAAGCGCTATTTTCGGAAGCAGGTGGAAAGAAGACCAGGAGTTCGATTAAAATAATCCACAGTGTGTCCATTAGTATACAATTGAGGTTACTGCATACTGTATTCCATACAGGAGTTATCTCCCCCTGGACTGAGATTTCGGTGGATATTATGGCAGAACGAGGTCCTATCAGAATGATATAAATTTGCCAGTGTAAATTTTCTTTACAAGAGAACCCATTTACAGTCCATAAAGATGGAATGGATGTATATTATTATGGTTTTACAAATTATTTCTCAAGTTTCTGAAGTATTTCCCATGTTTCTAAGAGAAAATTGAGTGCAAAATTACCAATAATTTGACTTTGTTACATCGCTTATTTGCATTTTCCCGCGTTTCTGCTATCATTGGAAAGCGGAAAGGAAACCACGGCCTTCATATTGCCGAATGGATGACCATTATTAAGAAGAAATAGGTTAATTTTGAGTTTTGTTCTCGAAAATCCTGCTAGAATTGGCAAAATTGATCAAAACAAAGATGGGGTAGGGGGAAAGTTATCGGTCGGATTTCCCAAAATAATATGTATAACTGGCAAGTGTTGTATACCGCCATACTCGCAAACACTCTGAGATTACGATACATGTGAATAATTAATTTCGTAAAAAACATCCTGCCCCTTAAGGTGGCCCTCCGCAGTTTCGTAGTAATGGCCCTCTCTAATTTCATAATACGATAGACTGCCCTTGTTCTGCTACATCATAATTCTTCTTGTCTTCTTAATAGCTTATATCTATAATGCCATCCTATTCAGCATTATCAACGCTGCAAACGAGTACGTACAAATCGAGTGCTGGCTTCGTCTACACGCTGATCGGGATCATGGAGTAAAGTTTGTCCTGCCTCAGTTATGCCCCTTGGGTGTGCCTAAAAATCGGGACTCATTTACGGGAAGAAAATCTGACAAAAAACGGTTAGGTTGACACCCACTTTTGTTTGCCTTTTTAAGTTGAGACCGGACCAGGGAACGTGAGTAAGAAGTTTAATTGAAATCGCTCTTACAGATTTTTCTGGAAATTGAGCCGAATTTGACCATTTTTCGACATTTTTAAGGGTTTTCTAGGAAAAATGAAGCAAGCATGGAGGAGAATGTTCGAGTTAAATTTTTCTATAACATAGCAGTGTTATATCTTAAAATAATAGTTTCATCATGCTCTTTCAGAAAATATATACATATAAGTGATTTGGGTTGAAGGTTTTGCGACAACTGGTGGCCGAAAAACGGACCCATAGTCTATTCCATTCCGAATAAAAGAATCTCCGGAGTGCACCCTAGGAGTCTGGCACGGAGTGTCCAATGGCAGCGTTCAGCGGGGAAATCAACATGGCGGCCGACCAGGTTGTAGGTATACGAGTGTGTAAGATAAGTCGTATTTTGGTGAAACTATAACCGGCATTTTATTTTCCCAATGCACCACGAATTCTTGAATGATAAGGAGCAAACTGACAAGTTACAGTGTATTTGCCGGACTTCATTCGTCTGTAAACAGTAAAATTGTTTCAACCCATGTTGTTGTTGTTATGCAAGCAGGCGTCTGCACTCCTTTTAATTTGATGATTAAGTAATGTCCTAAATCTATGTACATCCATCTAACGGTAATTCCGATTCTACAATCTTCTACCTGTCCTCCCCACCCCCCCTCCCCACCACCACACTTCTCGTCTCATGTTCCACACAGCCGGGAGGGGGGGGGGGGGGGGGTCTTATTGAAAGTTTAAGTATATCAATGAAAACAGAAGGTCATATATATTCTCCTCTGAGGTGAACCAGGAATGTGACCTTTAGTATGTTTGCTGATAACAGTTTAAATCAAAATCAGTGAGATAAATAATCCACCATGTTAGTCTTTATACCTTACAGGCCTAATATCTGATACATACCCGTATACCTACAATCTGGTCGGCCGCCATGTTGATTTCCTCGCTGGACGCTGCCATTGGACACTCCGTGCCAGACTCCCAGTAGCAGAGCATCATGGGAGCTGAGTACCGGACTAGCGAACCCCATTCACTGTTATACTAGTACCCATCCACTGCGCATGACCGCGATCGCTAAGCGACGTTATAATGGAATTGTTAATTCGATTGTTGCATAACGTCACAAATACACGTCAACAGGTCATGACATCGCCCCTACAGTGAAGGTCGTCATTATTAGAAGCCTGTCGTCAATCGGCCCAGCGTTATCAGATGACGGCGGCCAGTCTAATTCACTGTGTAATGTTCGCGCAGATTCAGAAAAAAATTCGAGTGGTGCATCACGGGAGATGAGCTGATGGTGGAATGCAAATACTTAACTGGCAAGAAATAACGGAACAAAGAACACGTTGTACATAGTTGATTGTATTACCAGTTTTCGGAGAGAACTTTGTCCATCATCAGGTCATAGGCAAACTGCCATGGTCTATTTTATTATTTTTTGTTAATGCTAGTGAACTGTGATCTTGGTTGAATTATGTATTGTTTGTTCACAATGAAGATATAGCTTGGGTGTACTCACACCATGCTATATATTCTTCGCTGTTCTTTTCCGTAGTTGCAGTTTACCATGTATGACCTGACGATGGGGAAAGTTCTTTCCGAAAGCTTGTATTATAATACAATCAGCTATCTACAAAGTGTTCTTTGTCGCGTTATTTCTTGCCAGTTTGGTAAACCGCTCCAAACTCGCAAATACTTAACCAATGAAATTTACATAATTAGTCTCACGCATGATGCCCCGCATGCCGACTCCGAAGACATGTGTCTAATGGTGTAGACGGTTTGACGAATATGAATTCCGTCGAGCTAGTCTATCAAATGGTTCAGACTTCAGGTTCATATGCTTCTGATATCACATATCTTTGTATCTATTGTATACGTAAATTGTTACGGATATAAACGTCAGGAATTCATTTGTAGTGACCGTTAGCGTGAAACATTGAACAAATACTCTTTATATGAATTCCCAGCTTCCAAAGACTCTATCCCCTTAGTCTCAATCGGTCGACAGAATTTGCCCCACGTTTAGTGAATTTGAATTATGTAGATTGACTGATAGCATAACAGGCAAATTTTTTTGAAATTATATATATTGAAATGCTTTGTATTAAACGGATTACACACTCAATAAACTTGCATGAAACATACTTGGCTCACATCAGAGTTGCGAGAAGGATCCTCGTTTTGCTTGACCGATACCAAGGGATCGGGAAAACCACAGTTAAGGCCCGCATCAATAAAAGAGCAACAGACAGCAACAGACAAACCATTCGCGAATTATGGCAGGAACTCTTACGGGATATCAGTTGAACGATCTTTGAATTATAAATTTATCAAAAGTCTCTTCTGGGATACGATGCATAAGCTAAACCCACTATTTCCATTCGATGAGGGAAATATGATATTCAGACAACATCGATTATTCGGCGACATGTTCAAGGTGTCGGTCTAGCTCATATACCACATTCGTGTTTCCCAATTTCTGAATAAATTACCTAACTCGAAATGATTCAAATGGACGGAGATGTGAATTTGAATGTTCTGCCGTCCCTTTTATTGCCTATTGTAGGTGATAATTCCATGAAGCCCTTCAAATAAATTGTGATTGAGTAAGTTGTAATGAGGGGACGGCGGGGGGATTCTGTAGAAGAGTGACCTTGGTTATACACACCGAGCAAAAGCTAGCAACTTGATGAGAATAATTCCTATGACATTCCTCAATATGTCAAATCGGTGGCCACCTCCAGTTGGCAAATCGATTTTTTTTTATCTTGGAGGTCACATAGGTACCCCTCTATCCACATAATTCTTCGATATTAGATTGAAACGAACAGATGTGAGGACGCCCAACTTTCAGGCCTTTAAGCTTTCTAAATGACCCAAACTAACGTACATGTAGTAACACTTCCTAATTGCTCACGGAAGCTAACTATTCTGGAATGACACATCTTATAATACCAAATGCACAGCGAAAACTGGTTTTCTATAAAACAAACTATCAATCTAAAACGATCTATCGATCGATATTCTAGGATTTTGTTGACTGTCTACCATTCATATCAACGAAATTCAACCTTTAATATCAAACCAAACACTCAGAATACTTGAACCACACGTTTGTAGATAAGTCCATCGTACGGGTTATGGGGATGATTACCGTTCAGTGATAATCGTTCAGTGATAACGGGAACATAGATGTGTCTTATGTAAAACATTCATGCAAAAACACTGGACGGATATCTGTGGAACGATATGCAACGTAAGTAGCTAAGTATATGATTCATTAGTTGTACCCACTTTCTCATTCGAGGAGGATATATGAAATTCAGCCAGTATCGATTATGCACTGAAACGTTATAATTAATTATACTGTAGGTGGTGATCCTGCTCAGATACTAGGCGCATGATGTTCATGTTACGTACGCACTGGTTCTAGGGACCGTTTGAATATTTACATTTCCATGGTGTGAAAATGAACACACATAATAAAGGCGTGACTGAGTTACATAGCCCGGGAAAAGACATGGGAATTCACTTTAAGAATAATGGTCGTCGATTGGGATTTTATGTAAAGTACATGTCTTGCTGGCATCACCGAAAACTGTTTACCACGTCTCCTGCAGGAGGCCATCTTGTGTTGTTTTTTATTTCATACACATCTGGAATTGGTGCAAACTGTCATATGAAATAGCTCTTTCGCAGACGCAGAAATTCTTTTATGGGCGATGGCTAAATATTGAATTCCAGATTTCACGCTTGCTATCTGACAGTAGATGAAAAAGGATATTCGACTTTCAGTATGTTTCTAGAGGTCAGAAAAAATCTGGGTGAATAGTGTTTCTTTGAAACTTCAGACAATTGAGGCGAATATTCCTTAATTATTCCTACTCTAGTAGTTAACGATCAGTAGAGTTTATTGAAGCAATAGAGCACCACGGGATACCTTCCAAAGTTCAATCCATTTATAACAAGAAATCCGAGATTGTCATTGGACTGTGAAGAAAATTCAACCAATCATAGACTAACAATAACAGAACCTAATCAATCATAGACTAACAATAACAGAACCCAACCAATCATAAACTAACAATAACAGAATCCAACCAATCATAGACTAACAATAACAGAACCCAACCAATAATAGACTAACAATAACAGAACCCAACCAATCATAGACTAACAATAACAGAACCCAATCAATCATAGACTAACAATAACAGAACCCAACCAATCATAGACTAACAATATAACAGAACCCAACCAATCATAGACTAACAATAACAGAACCCAACCAATCATAGACTAACGATAACAGAATCCAACCAATCATAGACCAACAATAACAGAACCCAACCA
>JAVTVY010048057.1:0-23886 GCA_036873755.1 Hanleya hanleyi
AAAAAGCATTTCTCAACGAGGAAAACCATTTACTGGTGACGAGATCGCTGATGGATCGGCGTGAGAGAATATACGCTTCAGTTGATTTAAGTGACCGCGTAACAATATCTGGAAAAAGCTGTTCGCTAACCCACAATGCAGGAGAACAGTGAGTGAGTGAGTGAGTGATGAGGGAATACGATTTAACGTCGCTTTCAACACTATTTCAGTCATATCACGACGTTTGGTTCGTATTCCTTTTCACACCCGGAAACCAAACGGTAGGGTCCTATTCCTTTTAGCACCCGGGACCTCACGGGAGGGGTTCTATTCATTTTTACACCTCGGAACCCGACGGGTGCCCCAGTTAGTCGCCTCTTACGACAAGTTCTCTGAGGGGCTGGTGTAGGAGTACAGATTTTGAGGAGAGGAAACACCAGACTATCAACCATGGTTACGAGGGGGATGAATCGTACATAATGGCTAATGAAGATCATATCACATTGTACAATGATAATATATAATTGGGTCACACATGCATGTGTCTCTAATTTGCAACACTATTCGAAATTCCTAATGGAGGGCTGCTGGCTACTGACTGTCAGACCTGACACTAGATACTACAGTGTTCATGCTAACAACGAGAGCATGTGAACGAGGGTGATGATTTGGGCTATAAATTTGCCAATTCTTTAAGCATATGATAGCTTGAGCACAGAGGGGATTTGAACATGGATTCGATGTGAGCTACTACAATCCACCGAGTCCTCCTTATAATCTGATTGAAATTGGGCAGGCAGATAATCAAGACAAGCACCGATACTTAAGCAATTCAGTCCACTTGCATCGAGCGATGAAAATTCGATCCTATAAAACAGATTCAGATCTGTACACTGTATAGTGTGTACGCCCAATTGTCTTCAGGAATTTAACTTTCATCTGGAGAGAAATTCCCAATATTGGATAAATCTGATCTACCGGTCACTCGTCAGTTTATATTAATATTCATACAGAGAGGATACCAGACCCCATATTTCATCGTACAGTTGTAATTGACTTGTTAGGTTGAAGAGAGTATGAATATGAGAAGATACAGTCACATTGATGCATAATCAGTTAATTAATAAATCTTATCTGCCGGTCACTCGTCAGTTTATATTAATATTCATACAGAGAGGATACTAGACCCCATATTTCATTGTACAGGTCTAACTGACAGTTCAGTTGAAGAGAGTATGAGTATGAAAAGATACAGACACATGGATGTATAATCAATTAATTACTAAGTCAATGAATGCAAATAATTTACCGATATTTTGCCGATAAATACTTGGGGATCCAACAGCCTGATTCACATTTACTGTGACAGCAACGCTACATTTAACGGATTCCCTAAAAACATTTGGAGTTTCACAGTCGACAGGCATTAGTTGAAATCAACTGCTACAATCTGATGAACTCCACGATCGTTCGTTCACATGACATCATATTTTTGCATATTTCTTCCACTTGGGAAGAAAGTGCTTAGGCATCACAAACAAACTCTCTGATCAGCATGTCCAGAAATAAACTGCATGTATTGAAACGCACACCATAGCGTACATTGCCCCGTGTCTCTTCTGAATGACCTGTTATTGGTGGAATGTCCCATAGAGGAAGAGCGTATGGTTTTGAAGGTCCGATTATCCTTTAGCATCGATCGGCTTCGTAGTCTCAATTGATTTATTACTCACGAATGACAATGTATCGCCATGGATAAATGTTTTTTTGGCCTATACCATAGTTAAAGGACAGTGGTGCCTGTCTGCTAACGCACTTGTTAAATTAGGATGTCGTTAGTCATCAGTACTCAGGGTTTCCGATGAGGTTCAATAGCTACAATTGGGGCGATGCTGTCCAGACATTGTATCAGGAATCATTATTCTCTACACAATTTACACCGAAGATAAAAAAAACCAGGCGCCCGTTAATGATGACACGTTAAGACAGACAATCAAAACGGGCACCGACACTTACGCAACTTTCATTTTACTTTCATGTAGAGATGGAAATTGTCTCAGAAAACCGGATTGCTAGATATCGATTGATAATGTTTGTATACTACAGGAGGAAAGTATAAATCGTTTTCCTGATAGAGAATAGTACTAGTCTCAATTGTCCAGTTTCAGTGACTAATGAATGTGATAAGATACAGATAATATACGGCAAAAAATATCTAAGACTATGGAGAGGATATATTCTTACACTATCTACACCGGTGAACCATTGCTATGTTATTCTGTTGACACATCCATGAAATGTCTCTCATAATTCAATCAGACAGACCGATTCCCCAGTTTCTGAGGTACTTTTATCTACCCTTCTCTTCCTTTACTTCTTCACCTATTATCGCCGCCTCAGGTCAGCGTGGACAATTTCGTTGGCAATTGATAAAATTATATGGAAGAATAATACTTCTGAATTTTATGAACTGATATCATTCAGAACGGAGTATGATTTCGACTTGAAGGAAAATTATGAAGAAACTACTTTCCTCCCACAAAGATTCCATTTTTGAGCAATTTGGTGCATTTTAGATTCTTAAATGAGTAAAATATTTCACAATGACTTCAGGTTAACTGGGCAGATGGTTTTGAAAATTTGGACCTTTCAAGATGATTTTTTTGGGACCCATTTGGGAACAAACTTGGTTTTACACAAATAATTGTGCTAGATGGGCCAGTCACGTGCGAGATTCGACCCCCCCCACCAGAGTTTGGCAATGAGAACACGTGTGTATATTTGTGATTACAAGCGGGGTATTTCACACCTGTTCCATAGTGAGGTGACCATTCTTCAATTAATAAACTTGTGTATTGCGACGAATGGTCTGTATACTCATCATGTTCTCCTCTGTGTTGTTCTATGTTGTTAAGGTAGATATCAGCTCTCAGAGAAGACGCTCTGAGTTGTTATGCTATTCCTGTGTGTTTTTACCTGCGGCACGCAGGTCTACGGGAGGCTCGCGTTGTTGTTGTTGTTCTTCTTGTTCTTGTGACTTTTTGAAATACGCATGCGCTAAGAGAGTGTGATCTCTGCCACACTTTCCTTTTCAACCTCACATGACAACACTGTCTTCAGGCACGTTTGAATTCATTTGCAACTATATTCGGTGGAATTAATTATTGCTTCGTTGATTTCCGTTCAGACTTCAATTGTCTTACGTCAGTCGCTTAAAAGCTGTCGGTCGTCACATCAGTCACTGTCTTCAGATATTACCATTTTCATTGAACAGGATGCACATGTATATACAATTTAAGATCCTTGGATTTCTTATATACCAAGGAAGATGAGCCGCAACCTTGTCAGTGGTTCAGCTAATTTGCATACAGTCACAGGCGACTGTCTTAGAAAGTAGAAAATAAGTTCACTACTTCAAGTAATCATTGTATCTACCCAATCTAGATAAAACACAAATTGGTGAAGAAGCATAACAAGTAACGCATTATCATTATGATTAACATTGAATAATACTTGGTATCAAATTATAGATCATGCATCATAAAAACAAACGCAACAATTACGTTTCAGAAGTAAGCGGAACAACTCCGCAACTTTCACCGAATAAAGATTTTTAACTTTACCCCCAAGCAATTCGCATATATGGAAATATGTTTTAAAAGGAAGAATAACTTAACCCTCTGTGGGAATCGAAACAATGACCCTCCAATCCCTGGACTTGCACTTAATGTCTTAGCTATACCGACTCATTGATAATACTCAAAACTGGTTTCTTGCGCAAATGATTTTATAATACATAAATGACTATGTAGTATTTAATGAGTCAGACAACCCTATGCGCGAACAATACATCATAGTTGTGCAGTTATATTGTGTACTTTCTGTTACAAGCATGAAATTTGGCACATAGCTATTTCGAATGATCCTCTTTCGGAACACAGTCCCTCTATCCTCATTCTCGCAAGCCAGGGCTTTGCTTCGCTGGTATTGATGTTCTCGTCCGCTTCCGCACTCATAATCCCTTTAGAATTGCATTAATCACTTCCGTAAAATCAATACTTATGTGTATCAGCAGACAATGGGCAGAAACATGTTGCATTTGACATTATTCTCTCAAGTCAGAGCCCATTTCTGCTAGAACTTACTGGTTCTACATTTCACAATTTACGTTACTTTGTCAATCAGTTTTACGAATGAAATTGCGTCATGTATTAGCAGATACTGACCATAAAAGCGATCTATTTGACCTCGTTGTCAAAAGCTAGGACCTTGATTTCCTTGAGAGTTTTTTAAATTTATTTTGATACTTAGATACCCTTTCATATTGACTCATTGATAATACTCAAAACTGGCTTTATGCGCAAATGATTTTATAATACATAAATGACTATGTAGTATTTAATGAGTCAGACAACCCTATGCCGGAACAATACATCATAGTTGTGCAGTTATATTGTGTACTTTCGGTTACAAGCATGAAATTTGGCACATAGCTATTTCGAATGATCCTCTTTCGGAACACAGTCCCTCTATCCTCATTCTCGCAAGCCAGGGCTTTGCTTCGCTGACATTGATGTACTCGTCCTCTTCCGCACTCATAATCCCTTTAGAATTGCATTAATCACTTCCGTAAAATCAATACTTGTGTGTATCAGCAGACAATGGGCAGAAACATGTTGCATTTGACATCATTCTCTCAAGTCAGAGCCCATTTCTGCTAGAACTTACTGGTTCTACACTTCACAATTTACGTTACTTTGTCAATCAGTTTTACGAATGAAATTACGTCATATATTAGCAGATACTGACCATAAAAGTGATCTATTTGACCTCGTTGTCAAAAGCTAGGACCTTGATTTCCTTGAGAGTTTTTTAAATTTAATTTGATACTTAGATACCCTTTCATATTGACTTGGAAGTCGTTTTCGCGAATGCAATAATTTGATGTACCAAAAGATAATAACGAGAATTCGACATGATTCTCTTATACACACAGACCTTGTTTAGTGAACTAACCCTGAAATTTCGCACTTAGATCACTGTCCGGATGACTTAATGGCAAACATATTCGCGAATTGATTATAGGGAGATATCCATAGATACTGACAAGAAATTTTTCTTATTTGCAGATTTGATTTAAAAAAAAAAAATTAATAAAATTATCAACCTTCGAAAAGGCTTGACCAAACGTCGGATGAGGTGATATCTCCTAAGGATAAAATAGGTAATCATTTGTATAGAAGGAGCAAACCATGTATTGCTATTGGCTTGCTGCTGCGTGGAAAAGAGTGTCAAGGTACCGTATTTAGTTTGCAGATGATAACCCACATAAATGCAGAAATTTAATTTATTATTCTAATCGAATATCAAGACTGTCACAGGCGTCAATTTGAATCGTGAAAAATGTCATTATGCCTCTTGAACAGTTCGATAAAGCCTTCAACCCCATTCCATAGTTTCACAGATCAAAGTGATAGACCTGATAATAAATTCATTGAAAATTAACTTTGAAGGAAATATAAATTTTTCATTTTCCTCGGCAAAGTAAGCGAGAAGGGAGACTGAAGAGCGTAGATGTTCGCGCTATGACTGAATCCATGAAATTTGTTTGGATTTCCAAATATTTGAAAGCCTTTTTCATTTGCAAAATTCAACGGCTGAACCGAATGTTTTGAAACTTGGAATACACGATACTTGTACCAAGACATTGCCAAAGCGATCATTGTGACTTCGTCTGTCAATTCAGTATAGGCGGCACGGACCAGTCAAAATCGTCGGAATTTGAACGGGGAAAGTGAATATATATATATGGTATCAAACCTATTAGTCAATTCCTACAATTGTGGGTTAGAAGTTGAAAATTTCTTCCCTTGGCATGAAAACACTTGCAGATGGCGCTTTTTTCTACAATTACCACTACCTCCGCTGATATGTCTTTCACTGTATTATTGCCACTGCCGCAGGTTTTGACTACAATGTAGTCATTTCTCACTTGTTCTTTCACAAAACAATCGGAAATCTTCCGGGGATATGTATGGACATATGGAGCTACAGGGAGTGACAATGGCCTTTTATTATAGCAAAAGTAAGATAGAATATCGATACGAGCAGGATGTATCATGTCAAATGATCAAGTCTCTAAGGCTAAATCACACACTATAATCCACTGATACATCCATCGAGATCTGTCGCAGTTCCCGGAACTAGACAGAAAAAATAGCTGTAAAGGACTGACAGCGTATGTCTAATTCAACTCTCTATTGGTGACCTCCGCTTGTTGGTTCTTTGTTGCATAGGCTATCACCGACTTGATGTGTTAATGAGACTCATCTTGACAAGCCATGTTATCATTTCGCAGAATTTGCCGATCATCAGTCATTCTTTTATCGGTTTGTACCTCAGTTACGCACTGACATCGATGTCATCGTCTTTAGTACACTGTCATTAGAATCTTTGTCATAGTTTGTGCACTGATGACGTCACGGTGTTATCATATGTCTCAGAACTATTTAGCCCGATGTCAATGTTTCTCAGACGACAATGCGATAAGATACAAGCCAATTTGGGCAAGATAGATGGAGGGAATTGGACGAACGATAAAACTTAAGTCTGAGAAATCCCTCATGTCTACATTCATGCCATATACTGGCCATGCGAAAGCACTGCTCAGGTACAACAAGAAGAAGAAAAAACGGAAGGCTTGAACATGTCCGGTTTAAAAGTATCAACTCTCCCCATATAATAGATGAACGTCTTATAACTGGATGAACTGTCTCTCGTGAATGCTTCAACCCAGACAGAGGAACGCATAATTGAGATTGAACTATATTCGGGCTTAACTGTTTGCAACAATAACTAGGGCAAAGAGATCAGTCTTTTGCATCGCCTTCTTATTTTCAATTTATTCTCTACCCAAGGCCTTCCATCATCATCGACAAACGTTTTCATCTAAATTATTAAGTACACACTGATTACTGAAGAGCACAAAGAGAAGTTTTTGGGAAGGTCGACATCTTGGCTTTCAACAGGCCTTTGGTTTGGTAACGCGCATTTCCCATTCGGATGTCGTCAATCATCATCGCTCAGTGCTTCCAGTGATTTTCAGTAGCCGCAATCGCGGAGATACTTGTTACATGTATCAGTACACCTTATTCCCAACATAATTTACATCAGGGAAAAAGAGATCAGGTCCATCTCATTACTGTCACATTAAGGC
Organism: Hanleya hanleyi; assembly: GCA_036873755.1. Taxonomy (NCBI): domain Eukaryota; kingdom Metazoa; phylum Mollusca; class Polyplacophora; order Lepidopleurida; family Hanleyidae; genus Hanleya; species Hanleya hanleyi. The sequence continues at coordinate 7,196 of JAVTVY010048057.1, forward strand.
GATGGTAATTGGTTGAGATATTGTTCCCCAGTGTTGAGCGTAGCGAACAGTGCCTTAATTATAACGCACTAGTCGTGCGCCCTGAATGTTTATTTGACAGCGAACTGCGATTTTTTTCTCATCTTATCGGAACCAAAAGTACTATCTATTATGGTGTTCTATTTGGGCCAATTTGACATCGGGCGTCGACTTGTAAAAGTCGACGCGCGACGCGAAAAGTCGACGTCGTGTTTTGAAACGCGACGTCGCCCTTTTCGTCGCGCGTCGCGCGTCGACTTTTACAATGTTAAAGAGATAGGCCAAAACTCGACGTCGTGTTTCAAAAGTCGACGTCGACTTTTGCCCTATCTCATAGCATTGTAAAAGTCGACGCGCGACGGAGAGGGCGACGTCGCCTTTCAAAACGCGACGTCGACTTTTTCCGTCGCGCGTCGACTTTTGAAAAGTCGACGCGCGACGCGCGACGGACATTCGCGTCGCGCGTCGCCCTTTTAAAAAGTCGTCGCGCGTCGCCCTTTTGGTTTACAAAAGTGCGCATGTCTGGGGAGCATGTATTACTATAATGTTCACAGCTGTGATTTTCGATTCTTGTAGCTCCTGACCGGTGTTGGTAATTTGGTGAGAATTTACTGCAAGATAGCAAGAATGACAATATATTTTGCATGCATGGAGACTATGTACAACATAATATATTTGTTTCGCTGTCTGAAATGTTTTTTTTTTTGCTGATTAATTTTCGAACACTGGCACCTGTATTCCACAAAATGCACACCCCTCAATCGAGAGGACAATTCGCATCTATTAGCTTGTCAATGTGTTACTATTTCGCCGGACTAATACGTAAATTAAATTCAAGTTTCCAATAATGAACAAAAGCGTATGTAAGTAACTATTTTGCAGGATTAACAGTAACGACTGGAAAACAGAGGGAAAATAATTAATCGCTTGTGTAGCTCAATGGAACTGTGAGATCTTACATTCTGGAGACATCCTGATGAATGTCTCCTGATAAAACGCCCCACGTTGCATTTTATCGGGAATCATACAACCTTTTTTAATAGTAAGGCTTTGTTTTCTGCCATTTTAGTCTAGTGACTATATGCTGTCAAAGTAAAGGTGACGTGTGGGGTCATTTTACTTTCGTTTTCGGCCGGAAAACAGTAAGATCCCACATTTCCTTTGAGCTACACAAGCTATTAATTAGTTTTTCTAATTAGTTTTTTCAAGTCGTTACTGTTACTCCCGCAAAACTGTTACTTACATAAGCTTTTGGTTCATTATTGGAAACTTGAATTTATTTTACGTATTAGTCCGGCGAAATATGAACACATTGACAGGCTAATAGATGCGTATTGTCCTCGCGATGGAGGGGCGTGCATTTTATGGAACACAGGTACCAGTGTTCGAAAATTAATGAGCAATATAACATATTTGACAGCGAAACAAATAAATTATGTGGTACATAGTCTCCATGTATGTTAAATATCTCGCCATTCTTGCTTTGTTGCAGTTAATTCTCAGCAAATTACCAACACCGGTCAGAAGCTACAAGGATCGGAAATCACAGATGTGAACATTTTTTTTTGTCCCAAATCACAATACAACGAAACAATACGAGACAGAACAAGACTATATGATACGATACAATACAATAAAATGCAAAATAATACCATACATTACAATACAATATATTACAATTCAACATATTACAACTCAATACATTACAAAACAATACAATTCTAAACAATAGCATACCATACAGTACGGTGAAATATACCATAATTCAACACATCAAAGTACAAACACAGATACACCTTTACATAAAAGAAGAAAGTTAACAAAGATTGTGAATTTTATATAATACGTTTGTACAACCTATAGTGGCAAACTTCAATTGATAATTTGATTGATAATTTATTGTGTCTCGTGAACAAAATGGAATACATACTCCCCAGACATGCGCACTTTTGTAAATCAAAAGCCGACGCGCGACGCAAATGTCGGTCGCGCGTCGCGCGTCGACTTTTTCAAAGTCGATGCGCGACGCGCGACGGAAAAAGTCGACGTCGCGTTTTGAAAGGCGACGTCGCCCTCTCCGTCGCGCGTCGCGCGTCGACTTTTACAATGTTAGGAGATAGGGCAAAAGTCGACGTCGACTTTTGAAACACGACGTCGAGTTTTGGCCTATCTCTTTAACATTATAAAACCCGACGCGCGACGGAGAGGGCGACGTCGCCTTTTAAAACGCGACGTCGACTTTTTCCGTCGCGCGTCGCGCGTCGAGTTTTGATTCTTCAAAAAGGCGACGCACGACGCGCGACGCGGAAGTCGACGTCGCGTTTTGAAAGGCGACGTCGCCCTCTCCGTCGCGCGTCGACTTTTACAATGCTAAGAGATAGGCCAAAAGGCGACGTCGACTTTTGAAACACGACGTCGAGTTTTGGCCTATGTCTTTAACATTGTAAAAGTCGACGCGCGACGCGCGACGGAAAGGGCGACGTCGCGTTTCAAAACGCGACGTCGACTTTTCGCGTCGCGCGTCGTGCGTCGACTTTTGCATGTCGACGCGCGCGAGATCAAATTGGCACAAATGGAACACCATACCTATCCGACATCTGATAAGCCGCTGTCGTTTGCAACGATTGGCCGCGAAGATGAATCGCGCCAACCGATTAAGGAAGATGATATCCCAACGTAGAATAACCATATATAAATCGGTTACATATGTATGTGATTCTCTAATTTACAACTTTAAAAGAATAAAACTGTCGGAAGCAAACTTTTCTATTATAATTCCGCCATCTATTGATAATAGTGTTACTGATATAAAGTATGATGTGCCTTAGTCGTTCGATAACCACTCAGATATCAGCCCTCGACTTTCGGTCTCGGCATAGTACAGGCAACTCGCAGTGTAAGCCATCTCAATGTCTAGGTGTTGAGGTTAAGATACAACAGTTCAGCTCTCAGCAAAACCACAGGGGCTCGTTACCGTTGTTAATTGATTAAATAGGTTGATTATGGGGGGGGGGGGTCGAGGTCGGTAATAAAAGTTACCGACCTTGACCCCCCCTTATAGTCAACCTATTTAACCAATTAACAACGGTAACGAGCCCCTGTGAGCAAAACCAGCTCATTGTCGCAACACCTCATCCACCATCAAATGATATTTATTGAAGAGTTTCTTGTTTTAACTGCCTTTCTTGGAGGAATACTTCCATCAATGCTTGACGACGCCACTCGTGCGATCAATGCGAATAAATAATAATGTGGTGTAACGCATTGTCCTACCGAATGGGAAGCAGCGAACGGTGAGAGAGAGAGAGAGAGAGTTTTTCAGAAGGACTTGAAGCTGGATTCCTCCTTCAAATCTGATTTCAAATTGGGTACATACTTACGCTAGTCACTCTACTTTGGTCTAGCGATAAAAATTAGATCTCATAAAACCGATTCAGATTTGCACATGTACATTTGCTTCAGAAATTTGAGTTTCGCCTTGGGAGAAGTTCTGTATATTGAATGGATCTTATCTGCCGCTCGCGCCTCAGTTTATATTATATTATCACTAGCAGTTTTAGCATGTTTTTCTTGGTTACAAGCTTCCAGCCTAACCATGAAATGCATCGATTTTCCCCAATTTTTTTTACACAAATTACACCCAGCAGCCCATATTTCAAATTCCCATTGTAAAAAAATTAAATTATTACGGCTTTACCCAGCAGCACATGCGTCAAATTTTAACAGTTACTGAATTATATTACTGCTACATCCAGGACACAAATGGAATATTTGCAGGAATGTCATACCATTTTACCATACCTGGCAAGCTGGTCCTTGTCTCCTGGGGAATGTAGAATGACCCGATCCTCCCGGGGTGCAACAAGGAGGATTTAGTATTTATGTGATTTAATTTCAGTTTATATTGGTCTTCATGCTTATCTACAAGTCAGTAGTCCACATGGAGCTGCGTATACACCACCATCTCCAATATTTTATTCTGGGATAAAAAGAAGCTGATGCGAAGATTCCTAGGAGCCATAGTTGCATGCACTTTTTGGATACACGGGGCTGGAATACATTATTGGGGGACCATTTATCTTGCCCATCCAATTACTCCTACCAACACCATGACGGTGCATTTATACTTAGTTATCTAAGATTAAAATAGGATACTCTGGCATATTACAGCCTTACCCCCCTTTGCCAGCCATGGTGGCTGGACTGGGAGAACTGAAGTTGTCTCCCTTTTCACACACAAGTTGACCAACCCGAGTCTGACCCGTGCTGTAAATCTCTTCACCTCTGGGCCTGGGATCTTGATCTTGACTAAAGGGTATTCTGGAAACACTTATAACAATATCAGTTATTCCCAGTTGCATAAAAATACCCCATGAATTCTTCATAATTATTGAAATCAATAATACTTTAATCACGTAAAATGCAACAAGGATACTGGTGAGCGGGAGCTTATCACGGCTGTTAATTATTCTGTCAAATATGATGTCAAGAAAAGTATGCATATTTTGATGTAATCTAATCCATTCAGTCGTGTACTGACATTTTTTCAGCGGATTCCGTCGACTTAACTATTCTTTCCAATCATCTATTCATTAAGATTACACCTAACAGTGTGTTGGCCAGACAGGTGTGCAGGAGTGATTAAGAAATGGTGTCCATGGAAGTGGTTTTAAAGTTTCGAGTCCAGCAGTTTTGTCCGAGTCCATAGGCCGAGGGTCTTAACTGGAAGACAAGTGCCAACTAGTGTTCATCTCGGAAATTTGAAACCAACTTCCGAATGTGTTTATTTCGATTCGGACATGCACAATCGCACGTTTATTTCTATATCCTACAAATTCTATCAAATTAGATGTTCGTGTATGTCTTCCACGTTGATCAACACTATTTTGAAATGAGGCGTCACTTCCAAGCGGTTTAGTGTCCGTCGCAACACGTCGATTAAGTTTCTCGCCAAAATGAGTTCGGCATGAATATGCATGACAGCGTCGACATTCATGCCTCCGAAGCAAAAGACCCCCATTCAATGACTCGCGGCTATTTTCGCATGTATTCTCCGGTCAACTACTTTCCCTGGTTTTTCGAGCTGGTCACTGTGAACATTGTTGCAAACTACGGTAAAGTTTAAATTACGTGCGTGCTCACTATATGTATGCCGCCAGCGGACAACGTTGCTTGAGAGCTCTACAGGTTTTCGCTGTAGTTTATCAATTCAACACCTCTTGTAGTACAATGCTATAACAATGAGACGAACTGTACTGTATTTGTCAGACTTAACATGGCAGAGATAGGAAATGCACTCCCTGTTTTCTGACGAGTAGAACATAGAAATTTGCACACCGCCCCATTCCTGTCCAACATCATGACATGACTCTTATTTAAACGCGTGAGCTGCAGGTAATTCTAATTCGCTAGCGGGAGATCAAACATGGCGGACACCCATGACATGACACTTTGGGCAGTTTGGGCGGACGCATAGGCTTTCAACATTAGACGGCGAGAAAATGCGCCTTGTTCTAACAGTTATGGAGGTGACAAAGAGTGGCCAATAGGCTGGATGGTGACTAATTACGAATAGGAGATTTTGTAATATTGTTTTGGAATAAAACACCGCCTACTTGTGGTAATTCCCAATGAATGTCGTGGTCGTGCAATGAGATAAAACCGCGCACAAGCGACCCAAAAATTTATACAGGAGATACCATAATTACGCGATGACGTCTCCCCACAAAATACTGCCAAATATCCTAATCGTATTTAGTCACCATCCGGCCAATTGACCACTCTTCGTCACCTTCATAATCGATAGAACCAGCGCATTTTATCCCCATTTATAATAGTGATAGCATACACATCTTCCACGTTCGGTAATCCTTACATGGGGCCGAGTTCAAATACAGACTCAGAGGATCAGGATGCTGGGTTCACAGAAAGGTCAAGTGAATACATTTTTTTTGGCAAAATTTGAAGAGGAAGAGACAAGGGGGCCTACTGTCTCGTCCAAATATCAATACAACACTTGCGCTCATATTAGTTTAAATTTATCTCTAGGGATTATTTATTCAATATTCCGAAAGAGATTTCTCCATTGTCGAGTTGCAACACATGTTCAGCTCAAGAAAGTATGAGTATATTCAGACATAAAATTGGTATACTGGCAATGAAAAGGAAAGATCTTCGTGGGATCAACTGTCTGATTCACATTTGCGGTCACATTAACGAAATTGCTCTATTAGTAGATGCAGCGGAATCGCGAATACAATTTGGGGTTTCGCAGTCGGCAGACATTGGATCAAGTCAAGGGTCTACAAGCTACCGACCATACTGACCATACCCCCCAGTTTATCTGCGATTGTTCACATGACGTCATATTTTGGCATTTTTTGTCACATTTTTGTAACAGGAAATAGACTCTCACATCAGATATCTTAGTTATCTACGTATTGGAGAAAACCCTACGTATTGGAACAAATGTATGGGAAATGTACGTTAAATCGTTTACCACATATTTCCCATACATTAGGGCGACCTTCACAAGAATTTCCTACTACACAATATGTATGGCAAATATAACTTATTGTGATAATGTTAGAAATATAGTATATTTGTGTGTGGGGTCTTAGGACTTCTGGTCAGTACGTCGGCATCATTTTCCACCATGATTGTTGCCTGTATATGGTGATGTTTTGCTGGTAAACGTTTTGTTTCCGAGGCTTGCCCTCTGTGCAAATCATTGTGATTGTAGCTTTTTGACTTATTCACATGGTGGAGAATGAAGCGCTTGGTCGGCGTTGGACCTCATGGGTATTTGTTCTGAATACGAACTTGCATTCAATAAATACCCCCTTCGTTTGGGCCGTTTTGTTACCTCCGTCGATCAGACGGAGGTCTAGGAACGTAACGTGAAATCTCCCGCCAAATAATTGTCATATGGGGAACCCACGACTCATACTATTTCCAATAGGGATCGTCATGGTTCCCGACGAAATCTTGCACATTTTCTTTGGACACAATTGAAATAATGGGGTTCCCCATTGCAATGCATTGCAGTGGGCCTTGCTTCTGTAGTCGGGTTCCACCTCAATCTCGAATTGAAACTCACAGCGAGGCTGGACCCAAATCGCTGAACCTCAAACGACGTTGCCAAATCAGGTCAGATTTCCCATCAATTTTCTCTCCCCCCCCCCCCTTTGGCTAAACTACACCCGTTCTCTCCCTCTTTTCCCCATCAAACGAAAGCTTGTGAATATCTAGGAGGCAGGAAACACGTTATTAGGCTCTATTTCCCGAAATAAAATTTACGGTGGGGAAGGTCACCAAGGTCGCGCAAACCAAGACATGTTGTTGTTTTCCATTTCCGGGTTTGTATTTTGAGTCATTTCTTGTTTCCAAGAGTGTTTCATTACTCCAGATCTATGCGAACATGTTCTATGACATATCATGTTCTAACGCAGGTTAGTCTCGTTCCATCGAACTATAGCCAATTAGTCGTTAAATCAATAACCGAACAAAGGGGGCGTGGTCCATATACTTGTAATGTTGTGTAAAACTGTAAAATGCATGTTTTATTTTTCGTTTATTTTTTATTTTGCTGCATGTTTGGGCGCGGAAAAAGTATTCGTAATCTTCCACTGATATATAACGTAGATCGCAAACCTGTCTCATAGTCTGTGAAACCCAAATTGTATGAAAATTCAACGCAAACAACATGTGCTATTTTTCTTTGTTTTTATTCAAAATTCATGTTTACTTTTGGGTCAAATTTATATTTCCATGCTTGATTGAGACTGGAAATGCATTGAAACTTCCACCAGCATGTCCCGTAGCCCATAAGACTTTTACGTGGTCTGCCAAATCAAAATTGTGCGATTTATCAACGCGCAGCACATGTACCAAATTCATGTATTATGTAAAATGCAGGTTTGCTTTTTTCTGCAAATTCATATTTCCCTGCCTGTTTCAGATTAAAACACCATTAGCAAAGTTTTGATAACATGTGGCGTAGATGATAAACCTGTCACGTCCTTGAAATCCAAATTGTGCAAAAATTCAACGCAAACAACATGTACAATATTGCAGCATTTTTGTGTAATAGTCATGTTGATTTTTGGGTCAAATTCATATTTCCTTCCTTGCTTGGGACTGGGAATGCATTGGAAAACTTCCGCCAACATGTCCCGTAGTCCATAAGACTTTCACGTAGTCTGCCAAATCAAAATTGTGCGATTTATCAACGTGCAGCACACGTACCAAATTTATGTCTTTGTTATGTAAAATGCAGGTTTGCTTTTTTCTGCGAATTCATATTTTCCTGCCTGTTTCGGACTGGAAAACAATCAATAAAGTTCCGCCAACATGTGTCGTACATGATAAACCTGTCACGTAGTCCGTGAAATCCAAATTGTGCGAAACTTCAACACAAACAACATGTACTATATTGTAGTATTTTTGTGTAATAGTCCGGTTGATTTTTGGGTCAAATTCATATTTCCCTGCCTGTTTCGGACTGGAAAACCATCAGTAAACTTCTGCAAACATGTGCTGACTGCCCATAACAGTATCATGTAGTTCACAAGCCAAAAAAACGTGTGATTCACAGCAACATGTCACATGTATAAGCTTATACATGTACAATGTCATATATGGCATGTTTACTTTTGAATTAATTTCATATTTCCAGTCATGGCATTTACCTGGAGAGCACTGAAAAACTTATGCAGACATGTGCCGCTGCCCAGTCCACAGACCACTAATCCTGCAATTTACATCGACATAGCACATATACATGTACAATGCTTTGGCATATGTTTACCTTTAAATTTATTTCATAGTTCCAGCCATAAACTTGATGTAAGATACAATAATCTTCTGCCAACATGTTGTAAAGTCCATAAACCTGTCACGTAGGTCATGAAGCACATAAGCATCAGAGTCAATGATTGACCACCCCCCCCTGATTCCTCAGGAAATAAACATTACGCATGTAATGATGACCGGCAGAGTGATACATGTGTCAATCGGTCAGACATTTTCAAGGATGCCCAGTTTTACCTCAAAACAACCATGCCGGACTTCATTCCTTCTCTCAGAATAATTGGATCTAACTTTTACAAAACCTGCAGCCCCCAATAGCTCCTGGATCTAGACCACATAAATGAAGGGATCTAGTTTATCGGTGCTATGGCAAAAATATCATGTAGAATGGGTTGTGTGGATAATATCAGATTCATGAAAGTTGAAGTCCTGCTGCATGCTCCACAAATATCATCAAAGGTCATAAAACTTTCTGGTCTGCGCCAGTGTGGATCTATACTTGTTTTTTTGTTGTTTTTTTTTACAAAATTATCTCCCTTGACCAGGTGAGGACTTGAATGTGTCAGAAATGATCTAGCTTCTAGAAACAAAGACTTCATTTCCTGAGTACCATGGTGTTATATATTGTTATGATTGGCTTAACTTTAGCTGCTGAAGATATTTCTAATTTGAGGATAGTGGGCAATCATACTAAATTTATTTTCATAACTTCATTTATTTTCACAATAAGCAACATAATCGAGATTAGCAAGTGAAGTTTTACAACATAATATAATACGCATCATGGATCTCCTTCAGTTTAGTGTAGACATATATACCCTTGGATATCTGTTACCCTGATTCAGTTATAATATTGTCTGTATTATATTGATGTCGACAAGGAATATACATACTTATTTGATAGTATTATTAATTGTATGTTGTTTATGATTAACATGAACTTTTTATTCGCTGGAATCCAGCCATTTGCTCCATATGGGCAATATTCTCATCAGCCATCACCATTCAATATGAATGTGATACATGTACAAGTCCATGGTAATTGATACATTATGGTGAAGGTGACCTGTAACACCAGTATACAAAATTATTCCGAGCTCATTGAAACCGCACATGATGCTGAGACAGATCAGAACGAAGTGTCGGTAAAATCAGATGTGTTTTGTAGAGGATTCTGTCAATGAGGATGCTATACTGTACACATACAAAATATGAAGTGTTGATGTGTTTGGCCTATAGCATAAAATCACAAGCAAGTTGGTAAAACTAGGCACACAGGGTCTCATTTCTGCCGCTAACGTGTTGATTTGGGTGGGGGTGTCCTCTCATGGGGAGGTGTGGGTGGGAAGGGCCTAATGTCTCAAGCAGTATTCCAGGTTTTCCATCAATATACTCTATTCCATACCCCAATATTTCAAGCACGTGAAATCAAAGAAATATTATTTGCGGGGAATGTGACTTCCACATCCCTAGCTGGACATGCTAGTGGGGAACCGTCAATCTCACGTTAATTACCATTGGTGAAGTTCACGTCAACAAATGCAAAATTGAGCTTGGCATCCGGCCCTATGTTATTCAGTGATGTACTATTCCCCTACTGACCCTGTTGCCTCGACGGAGGTCTTTGCGCTCATTCAGCGCTTGTTACTATTTGGAGCTCACATAGTTCATCATTTTACAACAGATAAATTGATAGGGACATTACATCATCGCTCTGAAATCGTTGTATCTAATACCGCCCAAGCCGGTGCTAAGAGTCGTGTGGTCATGTCCACATGAACAGCTACAATAAGAGCGTGACTGGGATGCAAATCATCACAGGGATCACTCTTGGTTCTTGTGAGGAGTTTAGAATTATGCAGTCAGTATATTTGTAGTTTTTCCATCACCCCTTTAATGTTGCGTTTAATTGTTGCCTGTATATGGTGAGATTCTGCTGGTGGACGTTTCCTCTCCAAGGCTTGCCCTCTGTACAAATCATTGTGATTGTAGTTTTGTCACCTGTTAACATGGTGGAGAATGAAGCGCTCGGTCGGCGTCCGACCACACAGGTATTTGTTCTGAATACTAACTTGCATTCAATAAATACTCCCTCCTTTGGGTAGCATTTGTCTATCTGGCGGTCACATAGTTCATCATTTTGCAACAGAAGACTTGATAGGGATATTTCACCATCGGTCTGAAATATTTGTATCTAATATCGCTGAATCCGGTGCTAGAGGCCGTATGGTCATGTCATTCAATATGTCCACGAGAACAGCTACAATGAAAGCGTGGCTGGGATGCAAATCATCACAGAGATCACTTTTGGTTCTTGTGATTATTTTAGAAATATGCAGTCGGTATATTAGCCTGTGGGGTCAAATGACTTCTTGTCAGTACGTCGGCATCGTTTTCCACCACCCTTTTAATGTTTAATTGGGGCACTTAAGTCATATTCAACTGCAAACATCTTCTACATTCTCTCACTTTCAATTCCATGAGATGGAATGTTAACCAAAGTATCCCAAATATACCGGTACGTTAATAAGTCTAGAGCTCCAAACGCCAGAGCATTTCCATCATAGCTCTCTAGATTTGTATCCAATACCGCTTATGCTGGTGCTAGGGGCCGTGTGATCATTTCATTCAAGTTGCCAGTTGAACAGGTACAATAAAAGCGTACCTCAGATACAACACATATCACGAATCGCTATATTCTTGGTATGTGCTTTAGAATAGGTTAACCAGAAGACTATACTGTGAAGTCATGTGGCTCTGTCAGTATGTCGGCACCTCTTCCCACTTCCCTTATATGTGTTGTAATTCGAAATGGTCATTCACAAGATTATCGAACAGATATTTCGATGACCAAGGTGATACAAACGATCTTCAAAACTATTATCCCATACAGATGACATAGGCTCTCTACCTGATTCCAAGGTATGCACATGATATACAGAGGGCTTTGGGGTTCCAATGCCTTCCAAGTTTTGCATACGTAGATGATTCGGATATCTTGATTCTGTTGTGACATGCACCATGTCAACGCGCTTTGTCCAAAGTTATTCGATGCAGTCGCCACACGTTTTGTCGCATGTTTTGCGTTTTGTCATTGTGACAAAACCGGTGGACTCTGTATGCATTGTGGCAAAAAGCGTTGCAAAACACCTGCAATTGCGGCGATGCTTTCCTTTCATTGTATCATGAAATATTATTTTCTGTACAATTCACATCATGATAATCAATACTTACAAAATGCGTTACACTTTCGTCTAGAATTATACACAATTGATTCCCAGATCTGCACACGTTATATTGTATGAAATCAGTTTGCTTCAAGAATGTAACTTTCTCCTGGCGATTATAAATATTGGATGGATCGCTAGTTTGCTCTCCGGTTTATATGTATATACTTCTTTGGCGTTGCAACGTACTATGTTCAGTTTTAGTGAATGAGGAGGAGGAGTGTCAACAATCCTCCACTCAGCCCAGGATGCAGTATATTTGGTTCCGTATATTGAATCTTAGTTGCAGTTGTGTTTGTCGAAAGATTATCTTTATACGAATAGCTGTTCTCTTAATTTTTCCTTGTGGCTAGTCAGGGCTGATATCAGCTCTCAAAGACGCCCGAGTTACGATAATCGAAAATCCTCCTTGAGATGTGCATGGAGCTATAGGGAGTGACAATGGTCTTTTATTATAGCAAAAGTAAGATAGAATATCGATACGAGCAGGATGTATCATGTCAAAGTGAGGAAGTTTGTAAGGCTAAATCACACACTATAATCCACTGATATCCCCATCGAGAGCTGTCGCAGTTCCCGGAAACGTATAGAACTAAAAGAAGGAATGACAGGGTATGTCGATTCCTATCCTATCTTGCGGACATGTATTCTCCGTTTGATGGTTCTTTGTTGCATATCACTGCCATAGGGCGCTGATGTTCCAGCCGTATAATATTGTCAAATTTACGGACCATCAACGACCCTATAATCTGTGTGTACCTCGGTTCTACGCGTGGTGATGTCAAATTTCTGGGGGTTTAGCAGTTTCCTCAACCTTGTATCAAAATTGTGCTATTGTCAATATCTTTGAAACGATAATACGATGAGATGGTAAAAATTGGACCGACGGCGAAAGACAAATCTGAGACAGTACTCACATCGACATTCGTGCGGGTACAGTACCAAGTATGGTTACTGAACTTACCCTCTGAACATTATGTTCTTCAGTGGGGGATTGAAAGAAAACTCCCAGCTGAACAGGACACATGTTCAGTACAATAGTCCTCATGCTTCAATCCAGACAAGAAGACAGGTAATTCACTAATAATTATCATCAGAAAGAAACGGACACCTTACACATGCCCAGTGTAAACATATCAAATCTCCCAATCCAGGGAATGATTCAACTCAGACAGAGGGGAGCATAATGGGGATCCATTTGCGTACACTTCGCCATGCATAAGATGGCTTGCGGATTGTGTGTCTACATCGCTACTTTACCGTATACTGTTTGGTCTTCATCCGGCGGAGAACAGACTCGAGAAATCTGATAAATTACAGGCTTTTCATACAACTTCTGAAACATATATTGTCTGGGCGTACAAACGATACAGATATGAATAACTTCCGAATCATCCATGCTAAGAGGTCTTGTAGATAACTAATTATGAAGAAGTAGGACAGCACATGACTTGAAAATGGCGGTTTACGTTGGAGTTACGTCGGTAAAGTTTAGCTGATTGGCTGACGAAATCACGTGGTGTTGATTTCAGAGGATTTCCCCTTATAGTTGCCGAAAGTAGGCTGAAAATGAATACGCACTCTCCCAGGGTCTGTCTTACCGCGTATGGATGACCCAGATTGTTACAGGTCTATCTTCGGGCTTAACTGTCCTCAGCCTTCACAAGAAAAAATTCTTTTACCCCCGCCTTCCTATTGTGACGTTCGAGCGGTCAGAAAACGTCTATCTTTGCGGTGTACACGAGACTTGAGGCGGCCTGGTCTCAGGCCCCTGTGACAAATTGTCAGGCTGATGTGAACGCAGTCTCGTATGACTGGAATTGGCCAACGAGGAAGGTCCGATTCAACCTGTCACCTTGTCTGGATCGAGAAGGTAGGATGGGAGGGACCTGTAGAAACAACCAAGGCAATAATAAAGTAATAATATTGTATTCTGCTATGTACACAGCTCTGTACGCGCACAATACCTGTAATAAAGATCCCTACTCTAGAGGTAGTTATCGTTAAGTGTTATCTTTATCTTAAAGAGAAAGACTAATAATATACAGTATATACAAGAGACCCTATCTATGACGCGTCACGGCCCAGTCTCGTCCAGACTGGCTCTCGTCGTGGTATGGTACGGCGTCTCGGGTTCCTCTCCGGTCGTAGGTGTAGCCCCGGACTGTATGGAACGTCTACCGTGTCTCAGGTTACACGGCCCAGTTCATCTAAGCGTTGTTAATCGTCTCTGGAATCCTCTCCGTATCACTGCCTCTCCTAGCAGTAGCCCTTCGGCGGCGTCGGTCCGTACAGCACCCCACAGCGTCTTCGGCGGCAGCCCCTTTCGGCTCGGCAGACCTCACGTCTTCGGCGGCCCGAATTCGGCAGCCCGAATTCGGCGGCGACCCCTTTCGGCTCGGCAGACTTCACGTCTTCGGCGGCCCGAATTCGGCGACCCGTCTTCGGCTCGGCAGACTTCACGTCTTCGGCTCGGCCCGAATTCGGCGACCCGTCTTCGGCTCGGCAGACTTCCCGTCTTCGGCTCGGCCCGAATTCGGCGACCCGACTTCGGCTCGGCAGACTTCACGTCTTCGGCTCGGCCCGATTTCGGCGACCCGTCTTCGGCTCTCACGGCGTTGACCCAAGGACGAGTTAATAGGCTCAGATTGTCTGCATATATATGTGGTAATAATGCCCTGGTCTCGGGGGTATATTATTACCTTACAGTGTAATGTCAATTAATATCAATGATTTGTAATAGAATTCAGAGTCTTGCGGCAAAGCATAATTCGAGCCCTGCGACAGTGTAAATATGTACAGTGGATGTAAGCTTGTGTTATCAGTTGATCGCATCTAGCCGAAGCCTGTATACGACCCGTGGGGGTAAGGTGAGTGAGTGAATTAGACGTACGCAATTCTCGGTCGTAACCTCGAACGCTAGTCTGTGTTGAAGTGCGAGCTAGTGTGAGCTGTATGTGCAGATCTCGTCCCGAAGGCCGATGATCTGGTGTCTGTGTGTGAGTAAGTATTTGTAATCATGTAAAATACATAGCCAACGCTAGCGGTGATAATTTGCTATTAACCGAGGACGGCGGCAAAGTACTTCGGCCCGGTGCTCAGGTAGAGGACTACACTGAACCTGTTCCTATGTACGAATACCACTGGCTAATAAACAGTTAATCACCTATTGCCGAAGCAAAACGTTAGCCGCGGACAAAATACCAGACTTTAGTGCGCCATGCATGCTGAATAACCACTACTGCAGATGTGCGAATCACCGTGGACTTCTCGTCCTCAGATACTGTGCGTGTTAGTATCTATTGTTCCTAAGCTATGGCTCGGCTCTCGGCTTTCCAACCCAGTTCGGTGCTATTTCGGCAATAAATCGGCACTCTCGGCCCTTTCGGCGCATTTGCGGCGATCCTGTCGCTGTGCTCTCCCGCACGATACTTACTGGCCGAATGTCTATGACAGAGTGCCGAACGTCCATTTCTCTGCGACTTATATAGGCTCTGGCTCCCAGAATCCTTTGCGCGTCCAAACATGGCAGCCCCCGTAAAACGAAAGTGTAGACTCAGGCGGTGTTGGATTTCGTGTCAGATCAACAGGGTTCGACTTCTCTCGCCCGGTTTCGATGCAAGATGCGTGTCAGGGATATTTACACTTCCCTCGCTGAACGTTTCAGCGCACAGTTAATACAGGTAAGTCGAATATCCACCATTATCGGTCCATTCACAATGCTATATAGAATGTCCGCATAGAACGAACTGACATTCCTCAGGTCACGGGCATTTTCGTCACACTACCCACGCCTTCGAAAACACGACGCCCTCGTCGTGGAGCTCGGCACAGCTACCAATCACAGGTGAGTCTTTCCTCCGATAGTCCACAGTGTAATAACAAAGGCTTCAATACGGTAGAATTACATCAGACGTTCCTCCCAGCGGTCTGCTGGGTCGTCACTGAAGGAGGAGACATCAGGTCCCTGCTTCACGGCACTGACCAAACACTGCCGAATTACATTAATCCCGATAACGCGCGGGGCGTCTAATCTCTCGACCTCGGGTCGTCCGCCGCGGTTCTGTTTCGGCCTCGGCCGGGGGTAAAGCTTCCATGTCGAGATCCAATGGTGATGCAGACTGCAAATCAACCTCGAAATCGGCAAATCTCCGTGGTCGCCGTATCTCACGCCCGCCCCGGGTCGATCGAGGTCGCCGGTCAACAGTCGGCGTTCTGACGAGAGCCGATGGTTCCATGGGGTAGGGAAAAATAGCCCCATGTCCGACACTATCATCTGATTCTACATCTCCATCGTCGCCAGACGTTTCTTCAGACTCACTGGTGGACATCTCACGAGCATAGAAAGGCTTCAGCTTGTCATGGTGAACAACCCGGAGACCTCCGTCCGCATCTGCAATGCGGTAGGTCACGTCCGTGAGAGCTTCCTTTATCACGTATGGTCCTGCCCAGCGGTCTCGTAGTTTCCGATTCTCTCCACGTCTTGGAGCAGAAATGTACAGGTAAACCTGATCTCCGGGTTTATACTTTTGCGGAAAGGCCTTGCTATCATATACCCTCTTCTGGCGCCGCAGGCTCTTCCCAGTCACTTCTCGGGCGTTACGATGAATCTCGTCCATCTCGTCCCGTAGTTCT
>JAVTVY010048058.1:0-23919 GCA_036873755.1 Hanleya hanleyi
ATTGTATAATACAGACCCCTATTGTAGGGGTAAAGTCCGTGTTCCGCTTTTTATATTTTCGCAAAAAAATCCTAATTTTACATGCACCCACCCCATTGACTTGAAAGGCAGGCCCCGATAAGCCCGGGGACCGATATTAGCCCTTTTGGCTAGAGTTGATAGGGGTTTTCCCCTATTTTAGGGGTAAAGTCCGTGTTTCGCTTCTTATATTTTCGGGAAATTTTTTTACATGCACCCACCCATGACTGAATGGCCCTCGAGGAGCGCTTCACTTTGACACCTTCCACGACCCATTCGGTCCACTAGGGACCCACCCCGGTCACAAAACGTCTATTCCCATACTCTTTTCAGGCATTCCCCGTATACATTAACATTGGAAGTCACTTGGTTGACATGGGACTACTTTCTGTCCGCGGAAGTGACGGCATCACCACCAGACCGCGGAAGAATACAAAGGTTAAAGGTTGCCGGAACTACTTTTGACCTCCACGGCACCAGCCACCTGGTTACAGAGGTCAAAGGCGTACATGGGCGCTTCAGATCGCAAAAAAAAAAAAAAGTTGTTGTCTAGAAATGTAAGCATTGGCATTTATTCATTAATTCTTCTGGCTACGGTTTTACAATGTACCCTTACAATGCCCACGTAGCCTGGGTGTTAGGGTAGAAAATTATATATAAAGATCAAATGTAACGTCTAACACCAATATATTTCTTATTTCAATATATCTGCACTAAACGAAATATATTATACATATATAACCCCCTCCCCCTCAAGGACAAGCTACTCACTAGAAGTATTCAGATTCATCAATTTACAAAATCGTGTGAGGCACTTTAAGTAAATATCATTGAATACAGCCCTGCTATCTTATTGGTTGCATATACTTTCTTTAATATGTGTACATTCCACTTTAATTCATCAATAAAAACTTTGAAATACGGACCCTTCTCTGTTACATGACATCTGTAGATGAAAAACTTTGCATGCATAATGAAGTGGTTAACCAATGACTGAAATCGCCCTTTTTTATAATATCCATATAAAATTTCGTTGTCAGCTATGTCAATATTTGTGTGACTATACAAAAAATTCCTAGCATCAGTCCAAAACATAGCATTCTGTGGACATTCAATGAAATAATGATTGATAGTATCTTCTAAACCGCATCTGTTGCACGCTGGATATTCTTTTATCTTGAGTCGCCTACAAAGGTACTGGTTGCAAGGAATTATTTTATGTAAAACTTTATATTGTAGTTGTTTAACTTTATTCTCTACAGGTAGGGTGTGCGGAAGAGACCAGATTTCCTCATGAGACACGTCATCCTGAACTTTGGGCGCTTCCTATACTTTAACCTGCAATCAAGGGCATCAAGAGTTACCTCCCTGGAAAACCTGAGTTTAAATGCGGAGACACTACTGCTGTCGTCGAAAGTATTTTGATCTCATTTTTTTTACATCGGTGTGTAAATAGCAATTTTAATTGCATGTATCTTACTAATAGGATATCTTATCGTGTACCAGTTCGTTTGTCACCTTCTAAGGAATTATTTTATCCCGAAGCTTGTCGAATTTTAGTTAGGAAAAATCATGTTTTAATACGTTCACAGTCTCTTTACAACAATTTATCAGTATCTACAGACGTTGATGTATTTAACGAATTGAAAGCTTTTAAATCTGCGTATCGAACTGTACTTTATTAACTATTATAAATTTGTCTTAATCTTTGAACCATATACTATATTAATATATTTCTTATTTCCATTATTATATTGTATATAGTTCAACTTCTATATTTTAGTGTATTCATTTTATTTTCTGTATATATTCAAATGTCAACATTTTAGTGTATTCTTTTTATGTTGATTGTGTTACATACTTATTATTTATATATTGTTATCATCTCTGTAATTGGGTCCTCTGGGCCTGTATGAGTAATGATTTAAATAAACTAAACTAAACTAAACTAAATATTCATTAAACCCATTGATAACGGGCTCCTCACTGTCAATTCGGGTTAACTTGTTTAATCACTGCCGACAAATAATCAAGGGATTAAATCTCGCCAATACCTCACCAATTATCTCCTGCCTAAGTAAGTTCATTACCTCGATGTACGCGCAATTAAAATTCATACTCAATTTACGTCCAAACAGAAACAGCAAGCCTTTTGAAATATACACATCAGACTTAGTTCAATCTAAGAGAATCTGCTTGGGGTGAAGCTGCCATGGATTTTCGCGCAGTTAAACTTTATGCCAAATCTGCTTACGGGCTCGATTTCCGCGCAGTTGAAATTTATAGGCCGACCTAATAGGCCGGCGAAGCCGGCCTTAGGTCGGGCTTATTGGTAAGAAATCCAGACAACAACGACAACAACAATTCAAACATACTGACGATCCCACCTTTTTCCTCAATGTGGGCGGAGCCTGTCGTTCGACGCGTTGTCAACGTAAACGTCATCGACTGGAGGCTGACATGTTTCTCGACTCGGTGAAACGAGAAAATAAATACTTGCATTCATGTTTACACCTGTGATTTTTTGCTCCTTCTGCAAGGGTCTTTCGAATTTTCAAACGCCGACCTTCGCAGCCGGCCTTAGGATCGGGCTTATTTAAAGAAATCTTAAAACGTAGGAAGAGCAAAAGCGTTGTTGTTGTCACCGAAGCCCATCCGCGCACTTCGCACAACCATGACTACAAAGAAACGTTCATGAGTTATGGCCCTTGAATTCGTTACGTTCCGCCACACGCAAGTGTTCGCTTTTTGTTGCATTTCTAGTGATAAATTGTGTTTTGGTTTGTTCCAAGGGCTAATAACATGTACACAAGTACCACAGTCATGTAACAACGTAATTCATTCCACGTTTAGCTCCGCCGAAAACAGAATCTCGAAGCGGATATTTCCCTTCGGCTTCCAAATGTAACGTGTAACAAAGTTGGAATATTAACAAAAATTGATTGAAATTGTAGTTTAAGGGCCGCTTCCCATTCGGATTTCGCGGCCCATCAACTCAATGTTTTATTCGATTCTCGCGGTACATTACGTTGTTATTGAATATCATTTCCAGCGCTAAATATATAAATAAATAAATAAATAAATAAATAGATAAATAGATAAATAGATAAATAATAAATAACAATGAGAGATTAGTAGGAGATATAAATAGAAGTAAATAAGAATCGCTATATGTACAAGTTCGTAAGTCTCTTTTTGGTTTTTGGTTAAGTTATACTGGTAATTGTGAGTTGACTGTAATCGCGTGTATGATTCCTTTGTCTTGGTACCCCATAGTACGCACAAAGCCGTCCAGAAAAAACTGGGAGAACCAGGGCGTCTTCAGGGTTCTTAGAGCCGACTTCCCGACTGACGCCCTCGGGAGCAGGGGGGGGTCCTTCCAGAAATCTGTGCCTGTAACAATTGCTTGGAGTGTGTATTGGGGTACAGAACGGCAGGTCTACGTTCTATATTGCGTGAAAGTCAAAGGATCATATTCTGTGTTGAGGCGTCAGTTGGGTAACATCAAAGGGGTAGCGTATCCGGAGTGGTCTAGGGTCGAGTATTCTGGGTGTTCTTGCTATGCGGCGTTGTCACTCAAGGCGCTGTTAGTATTCTTGAAATCGTCATCCGTCTTCTGTTTTAGGTCTTGTCCAACTCGTCTATGGTCTTCGGTGTGCCTGTATCATATGAAATAGAAGGCTTGTAGTCATTCTTGTTTTCTATTGTTTTTCGATGCAATAATTTGATATATCTTCCTCACAACAACAGGCACCCCCCGACCGTCGGTCACATAATATGAATAGCAATATATAATTAAGTGAGTAAATAGATGGACAAATGGATAAATAACTAAACATTTCGATGGATTCAGTACTTGGTTAATACAGAAATAAACAGCTCTGTATTATTTCTTAATGCATTATCGTTTGATGGCCATAAAGAATTTGTAGGACAATGAGATAGACGGCCCTCAGTATCAAGGTAACTCCGTCACCATTTCCTATATTTTATGCCGAATACTGCTCGCTATTTGCGATTTGGCCGTGCTATTGTTGTCGTGAATTCAATTAGATTTGGCCATCGTTTGTTTTGTAGGACAGTGGAACAGACGGCCCTCAGTATCAAGGTAACTCCGTTGTTGCCATGCCTATTTTATTCCTAAATGAGTCTGTGACATTTTAGCCGGATGTTATGTATGGATAGTTATTATGGCCATAATGTTTTGTATGGCTATGGTGCACACGGCCCTCAGTATCAAGGTAACTCCGATGCAACCATACCATTTGTTTAAGTCAGAAGAATGATTTGGCCTCTATCAAATCGTGTGATAGTACTTGGTGTACCAGTGGTTGATTATGTGGAAAAAAAAAAAAAAAAAAAAAAATGTTGACTGCGCATGCACGGCGGTAGTATTATATACTGGAATAATAACCAGCAGCTTTGATAAAATTTATTAAGGACTTGAATACCTGATTTCTAATGGGGGGCTTAGGGTTTAATATTGCTGGTAATGTTAAGGGAGTGTTGGATTTTTTTAATTCGTTTCTAAGTGCCTCACGTTGTCGGTTTTGGATTGGGCATTCAAGCAGGACATGTTCTATTGTTTCTTCTACATTGTTGCATGCGGTACAAAGTGGTGAGGTGTTTTTCAGAAGCATGGACAGATGTGATTTAAGTCCGGTTTTGCCTAGTCTTAACCTGGTGATAATGCGGTCGTCGCGTTTGCTGTCTAGCTGGAATCCACAACTCCGTCTTTTCCCCTTATCTAGAATACTATGTAGCCATCTACCTCGGTTTTCTTCGTTCCATTCTTTTCCCCATTTACTATCTATTCTAGTTCTAATGATGGAATTCAGTTCTTTGGTTCCTAGTCCTATATGCACGTCAGGTGCAGTTTTGGTGAGGCTATTTTTGGCTGTCCTATCGGCGGCTTCATTTCCCCTAACGTCCACGTGGGCGGGAATCCAAGCTAAAATGGCGTCAATGTCATTGTCTCGTATTTGTGTACATAAAATTTCTATTTCGTGTATGAGGTCAGGTCTGCTGTCGGATTTGGAGTTCTTTATAGATACCAGTCCGCTTAAGGAATCGCTAAGAATAACGGTGGAAACAGGTCGGTTCTGAAGAACCCATTCGAGAGCCTTGATTATGGCGACTAATTCAGTGGTGTATACAGACATATTGTCTGGTAGTTTGAAACCTTCGTGAATGTCAAGTTCTGGTATAACGAATGCAGAACCTGTATTGTGACTAGTGTTTTTGGAGCCGTCTGTATATATTTTCAAGCGATTTTTCCAATGTGTGTCAATATATTCGAGGGCAGTGACCCTAATATGCTCTGGGTTGTCCTGTTTGGTGATGTAGCTATGTATATTCGTGTCCACGTGTGATGTGATTAGTTGCCATGGTGGTCTATTGACCTTGTCAGTGTCAGAGATACAAGAGATTGGGATGTCGTGTTCTTGGTATAATAGTTCTATCGTGTAACCGAATGGCGCGGAGTCTTTTTCCCATTTCCTTTTTAGGAATTCGTATTCTGTTTTTGGGCCAAAAATGTTGTGGCATGGGTGGTTTTCGCCCTTGGCTATTGTTTTCCCTGCATATTTCATTGACAGCTCTTCTCGTCTTAAATGTAAGGGTTTTTCATTAGTTTCTATTTGTAGACTACATAATGGAGTTCCTTTGAACTTTGGCTATTTTTAATGCCGAATACTGGATGCTGTCTATTCTTTTCCGATGGGTCTTGCATGCTGATTGGTAAGCGATTGAACCATAGTCTATTTTGGATCTGATGAGTGTTTGATATAATTTGATTAAGCTATGTTTATTGGCCCCCCAGTTGGTACCCGATACACACCTCATAAGGTTCAGGTCCTTGTTACACCGAATAATGAATTGGTCGATGTGGTCTTTCCAAGTGAGTTTTCGGTCGAAGATCATACCTAGGTATTTGACACTATTCTTAAACTCGATTTTCTGACCTCCTAGTGATAGCGTGATGTCTGTGTTTTGTTTATTTGAGAATAGCACACCGGTAGTTTTGACAGCTGAAAATTTGAATCCCCATTTATCGGCCCAGTCGCTGACTGTATTTAGTACTTTTTGCATTATACTTGTTAATTTTTTTATCGAGCCAGCAGATTTCCACATGGCAGCATCATCAGCAAAAAGTGATTGTTCAATTTCAGGATGTTTTGTGTCAATTTCGTTGGCCAGGCCATTAATCAGGATGTTAAAAAGGGTGGGGCTTATGACGCTGCCCTGTGGGGTGCCGTTATCTAGCTGGTGGTCCATGGACATGGTGTTACCAATACGAACTTTGAAGCTTCGGTCATGAAGAAAATTTTTTATCCAGTGTTGTATCCTGCCCTTAATTCCTAGGTTGTTTAATTGGGTGATCATCCCGTCCTGCCATACAAGGTCAAACGCCTTTTCTATATACAAGAAAATGCCTAATGTATATTGGTGTTTGGCATTACCCTTTTTGATTGAGTGTTGGAGTCTGGCTATGTGGTCTAAAGTACTTCTTTTTTTCCGAAAACCGCTTTGTGTTTTGTTTAACAATTTGTTGCTTTCCAGGTGATATTCAAGTCTGTTTTTGACCATGGTTTCCATAATTTTGCATAAATTTGACGTGATTGAGATCGGCCTATATGACTTACTATCTGATGGGTCTCTACCAGGTTTTGGTATTGGGATAACAATAGATGATTTCCATTTGTTCGGGAGTTGTTTGGTCTTCCAGCTCACATTAATTAGTTTTAGAATTAGTTTCTGAGTGGTGTTTGGTAGGTGCTTTAGGATTGTATACCCTAGTTTGTCTTCGCCGGGTGAACTTTCTTTTTTAGAGTGTAAAGCTTTTCTGTATTCATTGATATTAAAGTCTCCGTTAAGGTAGTTTTCTATATAGTCATTTGTGTCATTTTCCAGGATCGTTTCTTGTTTGATTTTTCTGAATTCTGGTTTCAGGTTGCTATCGCTACTGTTTGATGCGAATGATTCAGCAAGATATTCTGCCTTTTCGAGATTAGTTCTCTTTGTTTTGTTTAGTACGGGTATTGTGTTAGTTGCTTTCCCTTGAATGCTTTTTATTTTATTCCATACTTTCTTTGAGTTAGTTTTCGTATCTATAGTGTTGCAGAAATCTTCCCAGCATCTTGATTTGGCTTCTTTGACGCTTTTTTCTGCTATTCTTTTCAGTTCCTTATATATTTCATGATCACTCTGGAGGCTGCTTTTTTTGAATTTTCTGAGTGCTTTTTTCTTTGCTGCGATGTTCTTTCCACACTCTCGGTCCCACCAAGGCACTGGATTTTTGTTGGGTCGCTTATTCGTAACTGGAATATGTTTTTGTGCTATGTTTAGAAGTTTGCTGGTTATATTTTCATTGAAAGTCTCTATATCATTACTAACTATATCGTCATGAATTAGACTTTGGCAATCGTTTTGGAAGCTTTTCCAGTCTGCCTTGGAGTATTGGAAGCGTGGGAGAGGGTCTGTCTGTTCAAAATCTGGTTTCATGCTAAATTTAGTCAGGATTGGAAAGTGGTCGCTATCTAGCGTATCTGGTAGGACTGCCCATTCTGATTTAACTGCTAGTTCGGGAGAGACTATTGTTAGGTCAATTGCAGTGAGTTTACCGGTTCGCATATCTATTCTAGTCCCTTCTCCCGAGTTCAGGAATACGAGGTTATTATCATCTAACCATTTTTCTACTGATTTACCCCTATCATCTGACGTGGTGCAGGTTTCGTCCCAGATTGGATTATGGCTATTATAATCGCCGCAGATTATAATTGGCGAGTCATATTTTTGGGTGATTTTGTTAAGTTCTTTTTGTGATATTGTTTTTAGAGTGCCAGGGGAGTACAGGTTCACTATATTTATAGGTTTATTATTTTGGAACACCCGTGTAGCTGGCCATTCGAGGTCTTCATTTTCTGGGCTCTTGTCTAATTCTAGCTGTATGAGTTCTTCCTTAACGAGTGTGAGGTTGCCTCCCTTTGGGCCGTTTAGTCTGTCTTGTCTATATGGCGTATATCCTTTTATTGCAAATTTATTTTTTCCTGGCTTAAGAAATGTTTCTTGTATACATATGATGTCAGGGCTTGTTTCATTTACTAAGATTTTGAGATTGTCTCCGTGTTTTGCAATGCTATTTGCATTCCATTGTAGTATGGTGAGTTTATTGAAAATTGGGTTGTGTATTACGCGGTGGGTCTAATCTATTGTCCTAGGTGTTCTCATATAGAGGTGTTGAGGGCGTTATTGTTTTTCTTGGGAGTTGATGTTTTTCTTTTGTATTTCGGATTGAATCCCCATGCTATTATTTCTTTGGGGTTAAATTCCCAATTCAAGAAGTCTTGAGCAATGCGGGCTATTATGTCAGCTTTATTCGTTTTGGAGTTGGCATTGTGGACTGAGTTAATAACAATGTTAATAAAGCCTAGGAATTCGATTTTACTCATACTAATTGTTTCGGGTTTGTCCGCGGTTTCTGACTCCATTGATTGTTCTGTCACTGGTGCCTTATTGTTATTTGCTACTTCGCTCACAGGTTTTCGCAGGTCTATTGTTTCTCTGAGTTTTTGATTCACTTTAGTTTCTCTGATTTTTCTATTCATTCTGGTTTCTTTTACAGCTTCTGCGTAAGAAATTCCTTTGTCTGCCTTAGTGAATTTAACTCTTTTTGCCTCTTTGAAAGCTATACAACCCTTGTAGGCCGCTGAATGGTTGCCTTTGCAGTTTACACATGTTACTTTTCTTTCTGTACATTCTTCGTATTTATGATTTCCAGAGCATTTCGCACATACAACTTGGGATTTACAAAATCTAGCTATATGACCACCATATTTCTGACAGTTATGGCATCGTTTTGGTGTGTCAAAAAAGGTTTAACTATAATGTTACGAAGCCATAGCCGGACAGTTTCCGGTAATTTTGATCCTTTGAATACTAGCATAATGCTTGTCGTTTCCTGTTTGTTCTTTTGCATTCTTTTGGCATATACGACGTTTTGTTTTGAGAGAGTGGGGAGAATGTCTTCTAGTTTGATACTGTGGCCAATTCCATAAATTACTCCTTTGCATTGCTCTCTACGCTGTATGAATTGTTTTACCGAGACAGGTTTATCTGCTAGCAGGTCTAAATGTAGTAATTTCTCGTACTGAGTTTGTGATTTGCAGTGGACTTTCAGATCACCACCCGGTAGTTCAAAGATTTGATGTACGTCACCAGCACATTTTTTCAGATCGTTTGCTACCTTGGCCTTTGGGAATTTACATGCTCTCATTTGGGTTAAACTATGGATGATGGCGATAAAATTTGCTAGACTACTAGGCCTTTCGGGTAGGGATCGTTGTTTTTTGGTGGGTGGGGATTTTTCAGTGTTGATTTCTGAGAGCTTCCTTTTAGGTGTTTTTACGGTGGATTGAGAGGCTTCCATTGTTTGATTTGTTTTTGTTTAGATCAGGACTACTTGTTATTTGGTAAGGAGTGACTTTAGTGATAGGAAAAATTAGTATAGGTGCAAGAATTCAATTCAAAACTTAGCTCTGGCTGGCTGGTTTCTCCCGCTGTTTGTTGTTGTAGTATAGGTAATCCTGTAAAGCCCGGGGAACAAAGACCGCAGAGGAACACAAAGGCTGGGAAAGCTGGGCTGGTTTGGTAGAACACAAAAACACGTCCGTTCACTTTGAGCGCTGAACTGCAATTGAACTATTAACAAAAAGAAATTGGAGCTTTCTTTATTCTTAATTTCTATAATAAGTCAATAAAGGTGCAAGGATGGTTCAATGGTATTTGAATCAGTGGTTCCAAAGATAAAGTGAACAATGAATTTCCTTACGTCAAGCACGGATTGATTCTACTCGAACAGCAGGCTAACTCGGGATGAAAATAAGTAAACAATAGCTTTTACATATAGTGATAGAAATTACTAATAAGCCCCACTCCCCAGGGATCCTGGACTTTGGGGGTGTTAAGTGTAACAGGAATACAGAATAAAAGTTTGACAAAAAAAAATTAAGCAATAAATGTGTTGATTCAAGTAATTATTTAAATTGGTGATTACATTTTAGAAACTGAATATTAATATATTTGCCACAAAATATCCAACAATGTCTATTTTATCTTCATTTTAAACCAAGAAATATTCTCAGTCATTAATTTGAAGTAATACAAATAGAAATATGATCATTAAATTAGTTTTTTTTTTAATTTTAACTTTGTTTACAACATTTTAATAATGCCTAAAAGCTAATTGAAAACAAGAAAAAAAATCTCCAAATTGTTGTCAATATTTACAGATTTGTAGTCATAGTACGAAAATATATGGGAAGGCGGAAAAAATGCCTGAAGGGGAAATGCAGTCACAAAAACATTAGGCCTACCCTGTCATGACTGTAAACAGTGAATAATAGTCTTCGCTGACCTGCAAGGTGGCGTATACAAAACAATTTGTATAACATCAATAAGTTTCATAACCTTCTTGAAATATATCCTACTTGATTAAAGTTATATCTCACCAATCTGCACTACAGTACTCGCTAAAAAAAGTTAGCGTGAAAATTGATCTCACTCAATACTTGAGTGAGATTTTCACTCAACTTGAGTTTACTTTCCACTGAATTTGAGTTAAATGCACTCAACTTGAGTGACATTCACTCAAGCATAGCTGTGGAAATTGATCCCACTCAAGTTGAGTGAAAAGTAACTCTGAGTGAACAGGTTCATTTCACCCAAACTTGAGTGGAACAGTTCACTCAAGTTTTTTAGGGAGTACCGCTATTTCAAGAACGAATTTTTAACAGACCTTTCGGTTCATCAAGATGAATTCCACAATTTTTTTTAACCAAAATGTAATTCCGTCACAGTCATGGATAGATGTCATTCTAAGGATGTACCATCTTGCCATTTTACTTTCAATCGACAAAACATGTATTTGCCTGAAATAAATGAATTTCACTCCTTTGGGTCTCTTCGGGCTGGAATAAAATAAAATTGATAAAAATATCACATCCTCATTCGGTGGTAATACTAACTTCACTGTAAATTCAGTAGCAATATTTTCTTCGTATAATAATCTAAATCGAATACTTCTCCATTTTATTTATCCATTGACGTAATGTTAAATGCAATATTTTAAGCTGTTGCATCCAACACTTAAAAGCGGTGAAACAACACTTTCTGAATGCTTTCCCTCCTTCAATACTCTGGATGTTAAATGTAACATTTGCCGTCACCGTTTCACCTCAGAATGAATATGCTTTTAATTTCCCATGGGTGAAGTATAACCAAACGTTTGTACCACTGTATTTCCAGGAATTCAAGAAATCGCAGACAGCACACAGCGAATTGAATATCAATGTTCGAGGTACACAATACACATCCCTGAACTCTTCGAAATCTTGGTTCTTCTTGGTTCTTCTTGGTTCTATTCCTACGAAGTAGGCTCTCATTTGCAAATTGTCCGGTAATGAGTGAGTCAGTGAGTTAGTCTATCCGAATCCTTTCTCCGGCAAAATAAGGAGATTTTTTTTTATTTTTGGCATGAACGTGCATTAGGGTTCTGTTTAAGTTCTGACCTACTTTTGATGAAAATTTGACGTACTTAGGTGACCTATAAACCTCTTAATTCCTACTTCGTAGGTCCTGTGACGTTAGTCACACTGTCCTGTGTTAAATGTACCAAATTCTGATACACAGGTGAAACCAAAATGAAGAACCATATCTACTATTATTACCTTGGCATGCACACACGACTTGTCAAGGTCAATTGTTGTACATTATCTGGAAGAAACTGAATCATGCTCAGTGTCATATACATTTGAAATCTGAATCTGTGGGTGATTCCTAATATCATTACATTATTTTGCAATATGTAATAAATAAAATGTGAAGTACGTATGCCACTGTAATAATAGATCAGGAGTAAAAAATTATTCCATGGTAACCCATTTAAAATACCATATTTTTTGTGTTTTTATTTTTAGGTTATGCAGATTTGGTTCTCCCAGTCTTGATAAATTAATATCTTGTCAATGCTCCTCAAGCTATGTACATATCCAAATGAAGGAGCAGATAGGATTTAATTTTAATTAGAGTGTGGTTCTCCTTAAACACTGTCAAATCAAGTTTGCGAACCTCTAGGCAACCCATTACCATTCACCATAACATCACTTTCCTGGTCACCTGGAAATGGAGATATCGCAACTAACAAAAGCTAACAGATGAACAAGATGGAGAGAAGTTGCGATTGTAATATACAACCTCTTATTTTGACGGGCATATAAAATGATGGGGTTGTCAGTATATCTGAATTTCTTATCATTAGAGGCTGTTGTCAAAACTTATATAGCATACGTATGGTGCTCAGGCCACCACACCATAGAAAGACACACACGGTACCACTTTTAAAATAATGTCATTGCTGAAACTGATTAATTCTATTAAAATTTGGATGACATCCAAAGGACAATGTGCAGGAACATATAGAATAGTGCCAGTTGTGATAAGCTCTTCGTCTGACCCTTATACTGGGCCTGTGTAGGGCCTACCAGGTTCGTTCAACTGGCGTGGTTTCTCTCCATGAAAGTGTGTGTGGACAACAGCCTGACAATATCAGCACCAACAAGTACAATATATCACCGGGCTATCTTCACTTCATTCTCATAGCATCAGATTGCATAGCTCCTAAGGTCAAAGTGCACCGACAGCTTTGGAGCAAATTCTGACATAAGGAGAACGTCTCCGCTCTAAACATAGAGAAACCAATCCCAGTGCATTTAATGGATGCTCGAATTTAACCAATTTAACCAATCAGTGCAGTGCTAGTTAGACCACTTGGTATCAAAGTCTGCCCAGGGTCTCAAATAATACAGGTAAAATTTTATGGTATATGATGTCAGCCGAGAGGTAGCTGTTTGTAGAGTCATGCTCAGTGTCATATAGGCTACATTTGTAAGTCTGACTCTGTATAGGTGTTACCTAAAATCGTATATTTTACCAATCAGTCTGATTTGTTTTAGCTTAAAATATAAAATAAATATAGCCTCACCTGTAATATGTAATAAATATAATTTAAAGTAGGCCTGTATTGCTTTGGTAATTCGATGGTCGGCCTACTTTAAATTTTATTTATTTCATATTATATAACAACATACAAACGGCTGAAGAGAAGATAAACACGGGATCAACATTCGCTGAAGTACTATAGTTTGTCTATTTTAATTAGTCGTCTACTTTGGAGCTTGCCAAAAATCATTAGTTAACCCTGCAACAATTTTCTTTTTTGCAGCGTGTAGAACAAACTGAACTCTACAAAATGACTACCATTTCTCCGTGATATCGATAATATATCACGCTTGAAATAACTTTATCATTCACTCCATATAAAACTCCAGTACAGTTGTTTATGCACCGGGCCTCAATTACATAGGGAGACGTCATAATGTAGTCATGCTCTTTGGCACAAAGGTCATTAATGCCGAATACAGTAAAAACAGGCGGTCCGTGAGAGTGTGGCACATATTCCATGCCCAGTGAAATTGTCGAATGATAAACCGCACACACCTCTATGACCATACAAGGCATTGTTGACCTTTGTGCTAGACAGCACGAATACATTATGACGTCTCCCTATGTAATTGAGTCCCGGTACATGAAACAACTAATCAGTTCATAACTGCATCGCAACAACAACAGAGATTAGGAGATTAGCCGTCACGCTATAATACGAGGCGTCTCATTGGGCGACTATTTGACCCGGAAATTATTTGATTCGGAGTTCATCTGACGGATTTGTTATAGGAACTGTCCCAGATCTTAATCAGCGACATGTCCGAAAGAGGAGCGGTTTATTAAGTCTGAGTTTTAATCAGATTGATGTGAACACAAATTAAAACTTATATTTTATGGTATGCTCCTATGCAAACAAATGACCCGATCCTAGTTCACGAACGGCAAGTCAGCTTGAAATGTCCGGAGAAATCGTTCAGGATATCCCACATTCGGAAGATACGGACCGAATATGAAAAGACCCTGAGCATTATATTTGCATATCGTGAAATATTCCAATTTTGCCCGGACTATGCGAGAATTCGTAAGTAGTATCAGCGGACAGTCATTTTAGAGTAAGATTAATTATAACAGTAATAGCGATCTCCGACATGACAATTTCCTCAATATTTACTGATGTCAGAAACGTGATATACATTTTCATTAGATATCTCACTATCTCGTGTTTCTTTCTGATTTCGCAACATTCACAAAATCATATGCGTGCGAAAATTAACCCTGCGCGGAAAGAAGGATTCCTAGTACTTCTATACGGTGTTCTACGACATATTGAAGATGTACGGCGGCCCATATATGACCTGATATTTTTCCAGTTTTGTATTATTTTTTTAGTTCTAGGTTTGCTTCTTTTGATTTAGTTTTCACCCGGATGGAAACTTTCCAGTCACCTGGGTGAAAAGGTTTTCACCTGGGTGGAACGTTTTCACCGGGGTAAGAAGATTTTCACCTGGGTGAAAACAGGATTTCACCTGTGTTAAAACAGGTTTCCACCAGGGTGATAACGTTTGCGCCCAGGTGGAAACCTTTTCACCCCGGTGAAAATGTTTGCACCTGGGTGGAGAGAAAGGAGTGAAAGAATTCCCCCCCCCCACGCCCACCCAAAATGAAAAAAATATATATATACAAAACTAAAGTTAATAGCATGTCGTATTTGGGCCAAGGTAAATATGTATATTGATTTGAATACATAAAATTATTTTTTTCTAAAAATATATATATATTTAACAAAGATGCGACGGTGTAACTTTACAAGACGTACTAAAGCTGTACATGAGAAATGCAGAAAATCAAACATTTTCAACTGACCCCGACTAGGATCGAACCCACAATCTTACCTTCTGCTGTATTGTCCACCGTCTATGCCTTTACCCACTGCACCACCGATTTGCTGGCTGAATCTCTGTTCAGAATTTCTAGTCTCTACTATTCCTTTAGTTTCATATATAGGTCAACCGGACTCTGTGGAATGCCGGACTCTGAGGACTTCCATAGCTGTGGAAGCGCCCATAGTCCGCCAGATGCCATGGTCCGGGCCCTATATATATGAGAAGGGACATTTCTATCTAGATTTCAGTGACCCGGACTCCAATGATACCAGGACCCTGGTTTCTGCTGATAGGGGGACAATTTCGTATCTGGATCTGGGTGCCCTTCCGGCAACCCATATCCAGATACCATGGTCCCCGGACCCTCATATCTGGCGGACCACGGTTGCTTTCACACCGTCACCAGTTTCTACAGCATTGTATTTCAATTTACCTGACTCGACGAAGAGGGCGCACGAAGCGACGGTTCTTCATTTGATCATTCTTGAGGCTCTACACGATGAACTCCACATGCGATCTCTTTTTCGATACCCGGTATGACGATACTGCTACAGGCCAACCCATGTTGACCGTTTACTGTGCCAAGGGGACAATGCGAGACTTGCTGTTGCTGTTTGAGATTATTTGTGCAAACCGGAATGGCAAATTCCAAAATACGGAGTTACAAATTGAGAGCCCTTATTGCGACTGTCAGCCCGTCCAGTATTTTGACCTATCCACCAGTTGTATAGAAAGGTGAATTCTTTTAGCATTCGTGCTTGGGAAATCTGGCGTATCTGACCTACAACCTTTGGCCTTCAGTCACTATGACCACTTGAATAGGTCACTTCCAGTGACGTGAAAAGTAGGACTTCGGAAACGGCCGCAGATCTCGGCAAATATCCAGAAAACAGACTTACTTTACATCTAGTCAAATGGGTCTAGATAAACCATCTTAGGTCCACATGGGCTGTGCAGGGTCTCGTATTGAAGCGTTCGTCGAGGGTTCTTCGGGCCAGGTTACTGGGAGGTGGATGAAAAATGGTATTCTGGACAAACACAAAATTCGGAATAATGGATATTAGAGAACATGTCGCCAGCAATGGTCACTACACCATTTTTACAAGGGTTGTGGGATAGCGCGGGCGATAGGTTGCGCTCAGTGGGGCATGATGAGTCTAGCCTGACAAGTTACCACATCCTGCATGTTATCGGAGTTACAGAACTAGATGTGACTGAATGATGGGGTTAGGTACAAATGAGTGAATCGTGCCCAGCGCACGGCTCTAATGATGGGGAGTAAGATCCCTACACTCATACACCCAACTAAATCTAGCATCTAATGTCTTATCCCCTTGACGCAATCGAATGAGAGAAAGAAGGATTAACATCAACAACAACACAACGAACATTTTGCGTTTACACAACAAGCATTTTGTGTATTACACATTTTGTTTATCCCCTACGTCATCACATGGCAACAAAGCTGTGGGATTCGCGATGGGTGCGGTTACAATTCGCCTATGCTATTGTGAGTGTATCAAACGCATCCTCGACCATGTTCGCTCTTGTTCGTGTGAAATGATCATCCATTTGTTCTGCTCTAGCCCTAAGCGTCTTCGGACAGTCCAGAGTACTGTAATGCCAACATATCCTGGAACTGCTGTTTTCATAATTTGACCGCGGTTTTCACCGCCTCTGTGGGTGGTAACCCTAAATTCGATTCTAATGATGACGTCTTTTCTATGCATGACATCACTTACAATCTATATTGTATCAGGGGCACCCCCAGGTGAGGACACATCCGTAAAAGGATATCATTTTGGGCGATGACATGACTTCCATCAAGGGTCAATGCCCAATCCTCACAAAATGTGTCCATCTAGCCACAGAACTCAGTAGCTGCGAAAGTGACCTCTGACCTAGCGGATTTCTGGGAGTGGAAACGGCATCACGTTCGTGCATGTACACAATTAATTTGCGGCGGAATTTTTCTTCAATATGGCTGCATCCTGTGAGGTTGGCAATACCGCCCCACGGCACCAACTACTGTTATTCAACATAGAAACATTTTTGTATAATTTGAATGCATTATCTTCTTATGATTACAATTAAAATGCGACAGAATCGCTCGATTATAATAGGCACTATTTCGTAGACGGCTCACTTCGTGATTGCCATACGCTTCCCATGGGAGGCTCTTTTTTCGCTCTATGTGAAATTACAACACATATAAGAGAGTGGGAAGAGGTGCCGACATACTGACTGCGTCACATAACTTCACAGAATAGCCTTCTGGTTAACCTATTCTAAAGCACATACCAAGAATCTAACGCTACCTGATATGTGTTGTATCTCAGGTACGCTTTTATTGTACCTGTTCATGTGGCAACTTGGATGATATGACCACACGGCCCCTAGCACCGGCATAAGCGGTATTAGATACAAATCTAGAGAGCTATGATGAAAATGCTCTGACAACTCGTATACTGGTAATTGGTGAGCTGTTTCGCTGTGACAACTCGTACATTGGAGATTGGCGAGTTGTATCGTCGTCAGATGTAAATGACGGCATTTAACACAAAAGACTAGTCTGTAAGTGCCGCCAATACAGAAATAGCCGAACGTGAGATTGAGCATGTGTGTGCGATGACGTTATGGCATTACGATAGAGCGATAAGCCTTTACGATATAGCGTTAAGGCGTTCAGACTAGTGAAAAGCGTAACTTCGGGCAAGGACACGCTTCACTACGTTTCGTTGATTGTCAGTTCCATAGTATATCATGTGATCATTTAGACCATTCAAAGCTTCTGATCTATCTTACCAGGGCGTTCGGATGCTAATACGGGTGTTTACAGTGCATTACTGTGTTGCCTCTATAAAAGCAATCCCAACGTTCACCAGAAGCTACGATATGGTGACACACCAAAATCATATACATGGGTAAGGAGAAGCTGACGCAGACACTGAAAGCGTACTGGTGGACACTGACAGTCCATTGACTGATACTGCTACCCTACCCACTGACAACTGAAAACACGGCCGCTGATAAGCAAACTACCTTCCAGGGAATGAAACGCAATACTAATAGGGTGGCGGAAAACGATGGCGACGTGCTGACAAGAAGTCGTATGACCCCAAAGACAAATATATACGGACTGCATATTTATAAAACCATGACAAGAACCAAAAGAGATCTCTGCGATTTTGTATCCCACCCAAACCTGAGCGAGGAAGACTTCGAGTCTACCTTATTCTATCAGATCGACAGTGACGTTACCCGGAATGCCGTCGACAAGCGTTCAATTCGAGATCCTGCACGACCAAGGTGGACCCAATATTGGGCATATAGGTCAATTTGCCTGGGTGTACGGTTCATTTTTTTCGAATTTTTTAGATGTCCGGCTGTTTTTTTCAAGCCTCTGTTTTGCATCCAGCCGCCAGTCAGGTGATCAGAAATGACCGACGGTCAAAGGTCAAGGGTCATTTTCGCTTCATTCATCCACCACGATTTCCCAACAAAGATTGCTAAGAGATTTCACATTTCTATACTACTGATGGATGAGTTAAAAATGGACGGGGTGACAATCAGAATCAATGTCCCGTTCAGTTTATACCTCCGTCTTCAGGAATTTACAATTGAGTGCGGGCAGGCCTGATTAGTACGGTAGACATAAAATATAACAACTCTTACTTTGGAAGAAATTTCCGAATTACAGTATTTTGAAGTCGGTATCAGAAAGCTGAATTCACAGCGCAATCGAAGTGCACCATATCGAGCCTCAACTGATAATCATGAAATAGAATGAACAGTTGCCCCGTCGTGTTTTTGGCGAGGGAGGTAAATTGACAAACAATACCGGAGAAGTCTGTGACGGGATGAACAAGTGTCTTTGTTTTGAGCATGGAGGTAGACAGGTGATCCATGCTTCGAGGAAAACCCACCGGTATGTCTGAATCGTGTTTGAATAGTCATACCCCTAATTATATTACCCAGTTTTTTTCAAGATATCTTTATATTGTGTGAGAGTTATTGTGTTATAGCATATGATACTCACAGTCCGAATATGTGCTGGTGACAACAACAACAGCATAAATATGATGTGGTCTGTCCGAGAGTCTGTTCAGACTGGCAAGGTCCTAGTACTACTACTAATTTGAATTTGGATGGCGTGTTCAAACCTAATAAGGTTTGAATACGCCATTCAAATTCAAATTAGTATTAGTGGTAAGGTCCTCAGTCAATTCAGGCTTTATATATGCGGTGAAGGCAAATGCACACGGCTGAGAAGTTGGCAGAATAGCGGCGTGAACTCGGCACTCGGATTAGTTCCACCGGGTATTATTCAACTAGAACTAAAATCTGTCAGTATTTTTTTTCGCTACCATTCGTGAATTAAATAAGGTCATGTCAGCTTTAACAAGAAAGTGTTGGCTGACGGGATAAAGGGCCGTAAATCGGTGAAAAAAAAATCATCGATACGCATGAAAAAACAACTTTCGGAATTACCCATCAAATTGTAACCGGGATATAGACCGGACAAGAAATTATTGAGAGTAGATCATGTTTTTCTTGGTCCATACAAGAGACTTGATACCGGCAGACCAGCTTTTAACTGAGTGGCCCCTTTATCGCATCCGCCTTTCCAGAACTACTTTTCCCAGCCTCTGGTCTCCTTTGTGAGCGATAATCCATCACATTTTATTCATCCTCCTGCATTTTCCCGCAACTTGCACTTCTGGATACTATTTATACCATATTCCACAAAAGAGATACAATAAGGCCCCATTGACAACAGTGAGCAAATTTTACTTGTCTAAGTTCCACAGAATCTGTTTCGTGGAACGCACTAACGTCAGATACCAAAGTACACTTAACCAAGCAGAATTATTGCATTTAAGTGGGAATCTTTTGAGTAGATTCGAGAAATCGGCCCAGTACCGCCAGCGTATGGGGGACTTCGGTGCCTTTTTGCGCAGAAAATATATTTTAATGATTTTGTCAAGAAACGACGGGCATGGTGATATTCGCGAATATGTACAGAAAATTGTAGATTAAAAACCATATAGAAA
The DNA here is from genome assembly GCA_036873755.1 of Hanleya hanleyi. Taxonomy (NCBI): domain Eukaryota; kingdom Metazoa; phylum Mollusca; class Polyplacophora; order Lepidopleurida; family Hanleyidae; genus Hanleya; species Hanleya hanleyi. Next base: position 19,958 of record JAVTVY010048058.1, read on the forward strand.
ACATAATTCTACTGATGAACACCCAGCTACCCAGCAGAAAATATTGAGTGGTCAGTTTTTGTGGCCGGAACCACCTAAAACTCGCCTCTTAATGAGATAAACTATTCTTCTTTTCCTATTAAAGCTAATACGACAACCACTGTCACACCCACGTCATCACAAGCTGCAATTGTCAGAATTTGAACTTAATAAGTTAAGCGATAAGCGTCTGAAAGTCCAAATTATGAGGTCAAATCACACAAAAAACTATGTCACTGATTGACTGGCCTGGATAACGCTATCTGATTTTGTGAATTAGACAATTCATGTGAACTTGGCATTGATATCACATAATGCTAAAATTGTTCGATCGGGTGCGTAGGAATGGTGAGGCGCGGGACATTGCAACTGGGGATGCATATTCTCTGGATGATATAGCAATTTTTCACAAGTATACGGCAGTTGAATACGAGTATCGGCCATTACGTCGCCTATCAAATGGTACAAATTATATGTTAGTAAGAATAGTGATATCCGGCGAAAACTAACCTTTTCCACTATTTTCTTATCACGCGGACAATAACATAAACGGCATAATCGCGAAATAACAATATGAGTGATAACGTGGAATACGCTATTCGTCTTTCCGCTTCTGTTCACACCCTGTGAATTTCCAATTTCACATTAAGTATATAAGATTTTACAGCCGAAAGATCTGGAGCACAAGATTTCGAATCCCATGGTGCTGACTTCGATATTTTGATGTGTCTGGATTCTTTCTTTGTCTTTGTATTCTCTTTCCTAATTGCTGTAACACATCATTCTTCATTTATTTGCCCTTTTCATTAGTCTAGAATTTTGTATAAATTACACGGTGTAAAGTGGTACTATGACTTAGAGGTCACGAGTTCCAATCGCACTGACATTCCCTTACATGTCTTCTGTCTTATCGCAGTTACAGTTCCTTGTACATCATGCTACTAACAATTGAAATAATAATGTAATACAATAATCATTGTGTAAATCCTGTTGTTTACCTGCAAGCTTGTCGTCGACTGCATTATGACAGCTATAATCGCTGTTATACTCAGATGACGCACAACACATGGCTCCCAGTGCGATGTTTTCTGTGGGATGAAATGAAATATCTTCACAAATTATGCAAAATCTTTCAAAGAAGTTTGGAATCAGAATGGAATATACTGACGTGGTATGTTCAGCCCTAGTATGTTCACCAAAGGATGGTTCAGTCATTAAGCAAATATACCCCACACACACACACACACACATATACCTATTCGTAGTTTTATAGGTGTAGTCTAGTCATTATTCAGATTGTCCAATGAGAGAACAACAACAACAAGGATTACAGGTCAATCATTTTGCTATCCACGCCATCACAACACACCCAATCTTTGGGACCAGCTATGGGTGTGTTTATAATTCTCGTATGCTCTTGTCGTCTAATCAGAACCTGCCCATGCCAATTTCCGACTGGTCTTGTCCAATCAGAAGCCGCAATCTTAGACTGCTCTTGTGCAACCAGAAGCCGCTCGTGCCGACGATCGACTGCTTTTGTGCCTCGTCCGTTTGGTCTAAACATTATGTTGTCAGTAGGAAGACTCTCGGTATCAGTAGACTCAAAAGTCTTTGCATCAGTATCTACCTCCGATAGCTCATCGGCTTCTAGTCTCCCGGTTTCTCCATACCGATCACATCATATCACAGTGCCACATCATATCACAGTGTCTAGTAAATTGCGCCCGCATTCAAGGCAACGATAAATTCTATCAACGATTAGACGTCGACAGTGCACGTTTTACGCACATACTCAGTATAATAGGCAGGTCCAAATGATAACGTGACATCCAATGGAATTGACACTAATTCATCAAAATGTAGTGACGCACGTCAGCGCTCATCGTTACGCCTTAATACTCTTGCGCGAAGCATTAACGCGGTATCACGAATTGGAGCGATATGCAAGAGGTGAGAAAAATTGACGATGTCTGGCGACTTAAAGCAACCATACGACTTCACAAAAGAGCTTCCCTCGGCAACTCACATTCAGACCCGAGAATACGATGAATTCTCAGACGTAGCCTTAGTATCTCAGCAGCGCTTTTATTACAAATATTCATGTGCAGATTATGAAGTATCCACACGGCCCTTAGTACGATACGCTAGCCCAGGAGCTGTGGGGACAGATCAGCTCTAACAAATAGAGTATAACTCATTTGATGTTAATGGAGGAGCTTCGAGGACGTCTGATGGGAGTAAACGCATCAACAATGGTGAACCCGGTAAATGCGTCGTACGGTATGAATTTCTCACCAAAACAATAAACCTACGTATATTTGTCGAATGATATGTACAGAGGGTGGACCTCGAGGTCTAACAGTTCAACAACAGAATTCTTCCATATACAGGTAATACATTCATCGAAACGTAGTGACGCACGTCAACGCTCATCATTACGCCTTAATACTTTTTCGCGAAGCTTTTACGCGGTATCGTGAATTGGGGCGATTTGCAAGAGGTGGGAAAAATTGACGGTGTCTGGCGACTTAAAAGCAACCATGTGACTCCACCGGAAAGCTTCCCTCGGCACCTCAAAGCCACAATGCGGGAGCCATCGCACATATGCGATGGACATTGGTCTTGGCCCTTGAAGAAGGTGAAGTCATCGACAGAAGTGACATGTCCGGAAAAGAGTTCCTGAAATGCTGTGCTCACACCCTTTGGTGCCCTACAGCCTGTAGTGACGTCTTCACCGGAAATTACATCATTACCAGAAGTGAAGTTATCAATGGACGTGACGTTATGACCGGAAGTGACGTCATTACCGAAAGTGGTGGCATCTAGAACCTACAACTTGCGGGCGAAAGGGGGTGCATCAGGTCCAGGTGATGACGTCACTTTCGGTGGTATAGTCCCTCCACGTAATGGCGTAATTTTCGGTGAAGACGTCACTTACAGGCTACAGGTACCAGCGGTACCAGAGTGAATGAGACCATGCAAGCGAGGAAGTCTTTTCCACAGATGACGTCACTTCGGGCGATGACGTCACTTCCTTCAAAGGTCAAAGGACATGTGAGCAATGGTTTCCGCGTTTTATGGCTTCACGATCCCGCGTCAAGGTATTACGATAGAGCGTGAAGTCGTAACGACAGGCGCTGATGTCCGTCACTACGTTTCGATGAATTAGTGTCAATTCCATGGGATATCACGTAATCAATTAGACTGATCAGAGCTCCTTAGCTACGTTTCTAGGGTGTTGGGGCTCAAAGGCAGGTGTTTGTGGGCTTTGCTATGTTACGGCTATACATTTACGTCTAACCATCAATTTAGCTTATCGTTGTCTTGAGTACGGACGCACGTTTACCAGACACTACGATATGATGCAGCACCAGAGGAATATACACGTGTGCGGGGAGACCGAGTGGCTAGAAACCGATGAGCCTGCTGAGGAAGATACTGAAATAAAGACTGTTGAGAGCCTATCCACTGACACCGAGAGCCCGGTTGCCGATGTAGACAATTATGGAAGCCTGAGTGATGAAGAAAGTGTACCCTCCTTTTGGGACCGTATTGTGACAGCGTTCATTAACACCCACGCATGAACAATATAACAAACTGCCGCTAGAAATGAAAGGCGATCCCACGCATAGGTCCATCATGAAGACCAAGAGGAAGAGGATACAGGGTTACCGCACAGCGGGGTCTGGACGGGACTGGACTGTCTAATGATGTTTAGGCCAAATGGGCGAGGTACAAGAGATTGGCATTTTGATGGAAAAGTGCAGTCGGAGATTGGCACGGGCCTCTTTTGATTGGAAAAGAGCCGTCGGAGCTTGGTACAGGCGGCTTCTGACTGGTTAAGACAAGAGCATACGAGAATTATATACACACCCTTAACGGCTCTCCAAGTTTGAGTGTGTTGTAATGGTGGGATAATAAAATGATTGCTCGGAAATCCTTGT